>JAYJMB010033288.1:0-35311 GCA_036873735.1 Pouteria campechiana
TAACACAATTGCATAAGAATAACAAATATCTAAGTATAAAAACGTATCTTATGAGTGAATGAAATCCACTCATCAGATACAAACAAGACACATGGGCATTCCAGCAAAGTTGTCGGCATAAAAATTCAATTCAGGGGAGCAAAAGTTCAAAAATGTAAAAATGATAAATTTTTGGATCAATGTAGCAACATAGAAAGTTAGTGTCACGACATTAAATGGGCATCAAGATCTATATCATGATATATCAAAAGTATGTAGCGACATAGGCATTTTTTCCATCAATGAAGGAATATCGCGACACAACATTTCAGTATCGCGACATAGAAAGGCTATTTCGCAACATTACCATGTACACTCCGCACATGCCCCACTTAAACCCCTTCATATCATGACATAAGCACTTCACACCCCCATTTTCATCCATTTTCCATTTGCCCATTTTTGTTTTCCCCTCAAAACCCTAGCCAAGAACCCTTCTTCCTCTCCCTTTTACGAACCCATCTCCTCTTCACCCGAATTTCCTCCACAAAACCCATCTTCTTCATCATTGCGTGCATGGGTTTCTTAGGATGGTCAAGCTTTGGTTCTCCCCACTCAAGCAAGATCTCCAACATCCATAAAGTGAGTCATTTCAAAAATTCAAGTAAGTGCTTCATCATTTAATTATGCTTCAAGATTGTGGTTATTGATTGTGAAGTGGTTTGGCTATTGGGGAAGAAGGGTGTATTGTGCATGTGAAGTGTTTGTTGAAATTACTGTGTCGATGTGCAAGTTTGGGGGAGATGAGAATATGAGATAGAAGGATCAGTGTGACATGCATGATACAATGAGGTGATTATCCTTGAGGAAGATTGTGGTTTGTTGTGATTTGAATTCGTTGAAGCATTGTGCATTATAAAGGAGTGTGGTGCAGTGGTCGTTGTGAATTGGGTTGTGAAGGAGTGTGGTGCATTCCAACTGGATTGTTGTGAATTGAAATGCTTGGTTGTGCAATGAGAGATTTGCAATGAGGAGCTTCCATTTTGCCTTCAGTGAATAATGAGGTCTTGTGCCTTATTTGGTGGCTTGTACTAATTCTTGGTGGATAGTGAATTCAGTGGTTCATTGTGCTCGCGTGCTAGTCCTTGTTGCGATCCATTATAATCTCAGTCATGGTTCCCAAAGGCAAGAAAACATTGACTCCATGTCCCTCTAGAAAGCGGAAGACTGCAGCTATATAGCAACCAATCAAACCAACATTAGTTAGCTCTGCTGCAGAAGCTAGATATCAAAGCTCCCTTGTCAGGCGGAAGTGTATTCTGGAAAGAGGAATTATTGATCCCATGAATTCAGTCTAGAAATTGATTGCACTTTAGTAGTGGGGGGAGTTTGTAAAGTAACTTGAGCCTACCTTGGTTCCAGTGGTGCGTGAATTTTATGCCAATGCTCTTGAAATTGAGATAAGTAAACCCTGGTCATAGGATGGTGGGTTCCTTTTGATAGCACCACCATAAACAGTTTCTATCAACTGCCTGAGATAGAAGAGGATGATTTCTCCCAATTGAAAGAGGAAGAGGCTGATTATGACGATATCCTCCGCACTCTTACCTATCTGGGAACAGAGTGGATGCGATCCAATGATGAGATCAAGAGTCTTCCTAGGTGAGGCCACATGAATCCTACCAAGGCATGGCATTACTTTATCTCTGCCAATTGTTGTCATCTATGTATGTGTTTGGGATTTCAAGAGAGAAGGCATTATTGAATTATGCTATTCAGAGGGGCTATGCTATTGATGTGGTAAAGATCATTGAAGACTCAATCTTGAATGTGGCAAAAATATCAACCCCTACAGGCGGATTTAGTCAATCTTCCCTTTTCTATGCTTTATGTTTGCAAGCAGGAGTACAGATTGGAGCTTCAGAAGAAATTTTGCAACCAAAACCTATCATTTCATTGGATCTTGTCAAGACATTTAAAGGTCCACCATCAAAGAGTGTAGTAGGTATAAGTACGGCTCCAGGTAGCACTTCATGATAGTGCACCTGACCTATGCCTGCGGTATCTAGGATGGAGAGTTCTGAAATGTTTACCTAGCTCACCCGATTTATCAGATGGTTGTACGCCATGATATGTAGTATGATCTCTTACTACATTGTTATACCGCACTTGCTTCTAAGGTCCCCACTCGATTAAGGAATCTAATTTCCTCCAGCACCAACTTTTCCACGATGTCCACTAGCTAATGACAAGGACAAGGTTGAGGATGTTATAGCATTAGCCGAAGATTTGAAGGAGGGTGATTCTGAGGGTGACTGCCCAATGAACAAGGAAGCTAACAGCAAAAGCAATGAAGAGGCTGAATTGGAGGATGCTACTGATTTTGAGTAGGCAATCTCAGGGAAGTCACATGCCATTGTTCTCTTGTCACATTGAGGACAATGTTTCATTTTGAGTTTGTGGGAGTATTGTTATGTTTGCTATGATTGGATGTGATGAGTTCTATTGATGAGTTCTACTTTGTAGCTTTATCTTTTTGTGTTTTGATGTTATTTATGTGTGGTTATATTAACTCTAGTGTGTTATTTGTTTTACCTTATTTTAGTTGTGTGTTTAGTATGTTTTTTTAGTAAGTGTTTTTGTTGTGTTTTTAAGTATGGATCAGTAGATGAGACCGATGAACAACATGATATAACACAGGCCAAGGAGAGAATGTCAAATGCAATCATATTGGTATTTTTAACTTGAATATGTCTAATTTATTGATGATTCCTGGCACAACTGATTACATGGTCATTCTCTTTTGAATTCATAGAATACTTGGAAACAATTTGTAGTAACTAAGTAGTATAGTTGAACTCAAACTTCATAAATTCCATGTAAAATTTATATGTTGCAAATAGTAGACATAAGAAAAGTATGAATCATTTAGTGGGGGTATCACATTCTCATGAAAAATTGAAATAAGTTTGGGGTTGTGATGGTAATATAGCCCAAGTTTGGGGGGATCATGTTCTAAGAAAATTATATATATATATAATGGAATATGATAATAATACAGCCCATACAAATGAAAATGAGAAAAGTTACCTCATGTTTATTACAATCTCTCATAATTCATGAATTTATGAAGTTATGTTGAATGCGCTTACTTAAGTTGCACAAGTTGAGCTAAGTACGAAGGATTAAATTTAGAATAACTATCATTTCTTTACATATACAAGGAATTAAATGGAGAGAGGATGATATGCAAGTTAGAAATTTAGATATTCATGTTGTTTCAACATTTTTCTCCCAGGCGATGTTAACTTTCTTGAGGTCTTCATTGAACTTGATCTATGCAATGTTTTTATTGGTATTGAGTCCTGCTCGAGGTCGAGCAAAGTAGTAAGTTTGGGGGAGTTTGATAAGTGAATATTATTCACTTATATTTCACATTTTTTGTGCTTTGTTTTAGTATATTATGAGTTGTTTTCTATTAATTTCATAAATTTATGAGCGTTATGTGTTTGTAGGCAAAGGATAGCAAAGAAGTAGAGAAAATGAGAAAATCAAGGCAAAAAGGCAAGAAGAAGAATCAATGTCGCGAGACAGACAAAGTGTGTCACAGAACTTGATAAGAAGAACATGTACAGTGAATGAAGAATAGCTATGTCGTGACACAGACTAAGTGTGTCACGACATTAAAGTGGTAGTAGACTCAATGTCGCGACACAGATAGGGTATGTCACGACATAAGATTTCATGGCAATTTTTAATGTCGCGATACAGAGACTCTATGTCGTGACACTGGCTCGGGAGGCAAGATCCAGAATTTCTGGAAATTATTGAAAATGTTAGAAAAATTGAGTTTTTAATTGGAAAACTATAAAAAGCAATATGGGGTCACCGTAGAAGAGAGTTGGGACATTTTTGGAAAGGGTTAGCAACAAAAAAGAGTGAAGAGAGGCAACTGCATGCGATTTAGGGAGGAGATCTCTCTTGCATTGAAGGAAAGCTGTCCAAGGAGCAAGAAGAAGCAAAGCATTCCTTGGAGAAGAGTTTCTATTGATCTTTCCTTGTTCTTTATCATTCATTTTCATTGTTTGATCATGTTTAGGACAATGTATATGGTTTTCATTGATTATATCATGAGCTAAATACATTAATCTAGGGGAATGATGTAGCCAGATAATGAGTATTTGGTTTTATTATGTTTAATGCATTTATTTGGTTGTTCATTATTTATGTTGAGTGTTTAATCTGATTTAAATGCTTGTAAAAGAATACTAGCCCTTTTTTACTTGATTTGTGATTTGATTTGAGGCTGAGAAGCGATAATTGAATTAGACCATGATTAAGCACCATAAGATTGTCATGATGATATAGATATCCATGAAGCTTATGCAACCTTATGAGTTCTTAATCTTAAAGCATCTTAATTAGTTGGGATTTTTACAGAGATGTAGGAAATTATCCAATTGAGATAGGTTGCTATGACTTAAGAAAGAATAGCAATTAATCAAGAGAAACTCATTGTCAACATAAGAATAAACTTTGAGTGTTAAAACTAATGGAACTGAATGTGATTTATCCAGTGAAATCGTACACCCCTAGATGTTTTAAATCATTGTCATTGTTATCATCTCTAGAATCCACATCATTGCAAAAGCCATTAATTTAGATCTTTTCTATTTACATCCTTCCATTCACTCATTAAAATTCATTCCTTCAAACAAAACCAAAAGTTAGAGTAAATTGATATTTGGTGAACTTAATCTTCATGGGAATGATATCTCACTCACTCTTTATTACTTGTTTACGACACATGCACTTGCGTATAAGGAAAATCTGCAACAGTTTCTACTGAGCTTTTAGGGATTACATTTTTAAGAACTACAAGCCCAATACATAGGTTATTATACTAAATGTACCTACTAAAGGCCTCGGTAGGTATCTTAGACTACTAAGGTGTGTCAATCGAGCTTCTAGGGAGATTACTTTCAAAGATGACAAACTTAGTACATTGGTTCGTATACTAACCATGACTACCAAATACCTTAGTAGGTATCTTAGTTTACCAAGGTTGTCTACTGAAGTATATAAGAAACTAGTAGTTACTTAATAAGGAGATGAGCTTGGTATACTTATGTATTTATTGATAGATCAATAGCTAAGCTCAGTTTACTGAGATACTTATCAATGGTTCACAATGGAAGTAATAAGAAAAAAATTGAATGTTGAGGAATATTTAATGCTCCCATCTACTTCCAAATAATTGGATCTTGATTCTAGCGTATTATATATATATATATATATATATATATATATATATTCAAGCCTCTCATTATGTTGAGTAAAATTTTCAAGAAAGTTTGTACCTTAATTGTCAAGTTTAAGCATCCTCTTTGATGCTTCTCAAGTGCTCAAACTTCAACAAGCTTTCAAATGTTCTACATCAACTCTTTGGAGAACTTTTTTACTCCATAACTTCGTTTGTAATCTTTATTTCTTTTATTTAATTTAATTCTTTACTATAATTCCTTAAGAGTAATTTTGGAGCCTACTTGCCAAGAAGACAAATTAAGGTGTTGGAGTTGTATGCTCACATCATCTGTTTTGGGTGGTTGTTCACACTCCCTAGAGTTAGAATCTAGAAGGGAGTTATGAATCTTGGTTATATTGCAAGCATTGCAATTAGTGGAACCCAAAGCAAAGAAGGAGATTACTTTGGAAGAGTGGAGTAGGTGATGTTTAGGTCAAACCACTATATATCATTATGGTCATCTTGACTTTCAGCTTTCCATTGTGCCTACGCCTTATGTGATTGTGCTTGTGTTTTCAAGGGGAAGTAATTCTCAAGGGGTTTGATTAGCATAATTTTTTTAATAACCAAATTCACCCCTATTCTCTTGAGTTAAACCATTACTAGGGATGGAAAAATTATTGTTAGCATTTTTTGTGAATGACAATAATTATTGACTTGTTTCTTTATTATGATATGGATACCTAACACACCTAGACAAATGTTATTTATGTGTACTAGTGCCTTGAGAACACACATACTAATATTTGATACCATAATAATTGCATTTGCAGGTCTCATTCTTTTCATCATTCTCATCAACTTGCTAAAATGACACTATACATCTAAGGCTTTCTTAGAGGCCTTTTACTCTTACAAGTTATAATAGTAGCTTATGATGCAGAAGCTTTTGTATTACTAGTTCCTTGATTAACTTCCAAACTAAGATATTCTTCTATAGTAATTTTTAAATATAATCATATATTAAAAAATAAACTCATTGTAATTTATAAACTAAAGTAAAAAAATACACAAATCATTTACAATTAAGAAAAATCAAAGAGTGAATAACTGTACATTCCAAAATTCTAATTGTAATTTATCATAATGTCTGACAATCCATCAAAATTTAAACAATCACACTAAATACATAAGTGCCATAACCCACAACATCCTTATTTTACCTACCAAGAATATCCACAACCAACTACATCATACTACTATTTGCTACAAATTCAACCATAAGTGTATGATGTCAAGTTTTGTAATATAGTGATGAATGAGTTTCGTATCCACAAGGATTGTATATTTTAATTTCTCACTAGCTATCATTATGAATAATCTTAACTTTACCTAAATAACCAAAAATGAGTAATAATTGAATAACAAATCAAATGGATAGCTTTGAACATAACAAATCAGGGTATTAAAATTTAAAGGATTGATTTCATTTATGCTTCATTCATGGTGTTCTCAATGTGTTACTGATTGATTGTTGCATGGGTTTATAAATTGAGAATGCAACAACACTCAACTCCCTCTCCCGAGTGCCAAGTATCTATTCCTAACATTCTAATTTTGATATCCCTATAAAAATTAGAACATTAAGAATGCATTAAAATATAGGAATCTCAGGAATGATTTCATAAAGCATAGAAGCTCTCCCAAGTCATCTACAAATTTATGTTGTGATACCTAGATCCTATTCAAGTTACCTCTCCCGAGTGTCAAAACCTAAATACATTATCATTCAATAGATGACTAATCAATTGAAGGCATTAAACGTCAAACATCACAAATAAACCAAATGCAAGATAAACAAGTCATTCATTGATTAATCCATGAAATTCACATAAAATCCATCTCCTCTCTCAAATGGAAAGATTAGCTACTCATGATGGAGCATAAATTAATCAAATAATCATTCAATATCACCAGAGTTTAAATCCCCAAAATAAAATCCAAGAAAGAAAGCAATCCTTGAAATCAATCTTTATGCTTTGATTTTCAACCTTGATTTTCTCTTCTTCAATGCCTCCAAAAAGAACCCTAAAAACTCTAGCAAAGACTCTCTAAAAACCCTAACCAAGGAACCCCCTAAACTAGGTTTTATAGTGCAAAGTCAGGGAGCAAAAATTTTTGTATTGCAATTCATGATTGCCGATGCCGTGGCATCAGATTTGGCACTGTGATGCCAAAGTTGTTGCCTACATATCATGCAGTTTGGTGGAGTTGAGCGTTGTGGTGTCGGATTTGGCGCCATGGTGCCATCCTTGCTGCCTACTTTCTTACTTCTTTTGCTTTGGTCCAATTTCTCCTTTCTTGAGGCTTCTCTTGTACTTCATTTTTGTTTATGTTTAGCTCTATTCTTCCATTCTTCAATGTACCTAGAAAAACTTACAAAATATATGAATAACTTATAAATTATCAATGATTAACAAATAAATATGCTTGTTCAATACTAAGTATAAGTGATATAATTCACTTATCAAAACCCCCAAACTTACTCATTTGCTCATCCTTGAGCAAAATGCAAAGAAAAAACTTCTAGAATAAGGACAAACATGACATTGATCAAGTTCATTATCCAAAGACCTTAAGAAGAGCAGCATAGCTTAGAAAGAAACATTGAAATGTCATTAATGTTAGGAATTCCAACTTGATCCTCATCCTTTCTACCTTAAATTCCTTAGTTCATGTGCAAAGAGTTATAGCCATTCCAAATTAAATCACTTCATTTTTAGATTAATTTATGAAACTAAGAAAAACATATTCAATGCAAACCCTAATAATTTACAAATTAAGAGAGAGACTATAATAGATAGGCATATGACATTTTATTTTCTTTCTTTCTTTCATGTTTATTCTTCTTGTTTCCTTTTAATGGGCTGTATTACTATCACACCTCCAAACTTATTTTCTTTTTCAATTCATGGAGATGTGATCCCTCTAATTAAATGATGAATCTGTATACATGCTTTTCTTTTTGAATCTACTATTCATCTCAATCACTAATTATAATGAATTATAGAGTTCAACTAAACTATGCATGCTCAGTTACCTAACTGATGCTAAGTACTCAATTATTAAAAAGAAATGGATATGTGATTAGATGTGTAAGGAATCTAGGATAAATTAGACAAGCATTCCAGTCAAGCACATAGACTATGTTGACATCCATCATTTTCTTCCCAAGCCATTGTTGAAACATTCAGTTCACATTATTGGTCTCCTATGATAACTTTGTTCAATGCTCAAAACAATTATTTTTTTCAAAAATATAATCATAATCATAGTCTCACATTAAATATAAGTATAAACAAAATAAACTTTGAACACAAATAAAACATAAAACAGACACACAAAACACAAATAAGACTCCCCCCAAACTGAAAATGAACATTGTCCTCAATGAGTAAAAAAATGAATGAGGGGGCAAAGAAACTCCCTTGTGAAAGAGTGTTCTCATTTTATGATGGATGAAGGTTGCTATTGATGATGTTCTTAGGTTTTTGAAGGGTCACTTGATGTCAAGAAAACCAAAAAGTAACTAGGCAAAATGATAAATCAAAATGAAACCAAAAAGACCAAAAATCTTAAGAGTGAACGGATGAGAGGTAGTTCTAAGTTATAGTCATTAGCTTGATTGTTTCATTCCTCACCTACTGTCTTTGAGATTGATTTTTGCTTTGTGGTGTTCTAATTCATTCATCATAGGAGGGGTATTATTCGTCTCAAAATATGCATTGTTGAATTTTTTAGGCATTCGCTTCCATTCCAATCTTTGTGGTGTAGCAATTGATGATGCCAGTTGGAGCTTAAATGATTCCATGGTTGCATATCCTTCATTGAGTCTCTCTACACCAATTAGCTTTACTCTTGCTAGCCTCTTTATCATCCTTATAATACTATTCAATAATTTGCATAAATTTTGATTTATCTTCATTTTCTCCTTCTCTTGATGATTCTCCCAGCTTCTCTTGTTCTAGTGCATCCTATACTAGAACATGGTTCATGACCTTTTTCAAACTTATCAAATATTGGTTAATAGCATCTGTAACACAATTTTTCAAAGGTTCTTGAACATTTTCATCTGTAACAATGGAATGCAAAACCTCAATCCCTTTGCATGTATTCTTTTCAACTGGACAATCTAAAGATTGGTAAATGCTAAACCTTACTTCATCATCATTGACTTGTAAGGTTTACTCACCATGCTATACATCAATGAGTGCCCTTCCAATTGCTAGAAATGGCCTTCCAAAAATTAGAGGCATTTCATTATCTTCTTCCATGTCCAACATAGTGAAATCTAACGGAAAGATGAACTTGTCCACCTTGACCAATACATCTTCAATGAATCCCCAAGGATAAGTCAAAGACCTATAAGTCAAAGACCTATTTGCCAGCTGCAGCATAATGGTCATAGGCTTCACCTTTTCCAATCTGAGTTTCCTGAAAATTAATAGAGGCATTAAGTTAATAGAAGTACCTATATCACATAATGCCTTATGGAAAGAGGAATATCCAATGGTGCAAGGAATAGAGAAACTCCTTGGATCCTTCAATTTCTGTGGGAGCTTCCTTTGTAGAATTGGATTGTGTTCTTCTATTAGCATCACCATCTCATTTTCCTCCAACTTTCGCTTCTTAAACAACCTTTTTGATTAACTTGGTGTAGTTAGGCGTCTGCTCCAAAGCTTCTACAAAAGGAATGTTTATCTAAATTTTCTTAAAGATTTCAAAAAACTTACTAATCTATTCATCTATCTTCTTTTTCTGAAATCTTTGTGGCAAAGGGAGTTTGAGTTTCAGGATAGGAGGATTGTTAGGAAATGTGATCCTCCTTGGTTGGTAATCTTCCCTTTCTGGTTCCTTTTACATTGCTTCTTCCTATTTCTCCTTGAGTTGCATCCTAGTTTCTTGCCTCTGAGAAGGGTTGTAGCTCTCCTTGCATCTTTGGTGGTTTAAGTTCTCTTCCAATCCTTAGAGTTACGACACTGTAGTACTCCCTTGGGTCCTGGCATTATAGTACTCCCTTGGGTCCTTCTCCGTGCTGCTTGGAAAAGTACCCCTATTTGAGCTATTAGAGGAGCTTACAATCTATCCAATCTACATCTCCAAAGACTTAATAGAAGTGTTAATGTTGCCCATTATTGTTTTAATATTATTCAATCTCACTTCATTGCTAGAGAACCTTGCCCGACTCTTAGTCACAAAAGTGCTCATGAGGTCATCGAGAGATGGCTTTTTCTGCTCTAGTGGTTGAGATTGGTGTAGAGGTTGAAACCAAAAAGGATGGTTCATTGTTTCCCTTGTATTGCCATAATGAAGATTATCCTAATTCCTCCAACTTTTAGGATAATATTGGTTTTGTGTGTTATTCCCCATGAAATTGTTGTAGCCCTTGTTGTTGACATACTGCACTTCCTCTCTACTTGAATCTGCAACTGTATACACCTCAATTGGTAAAGAAGAAGGGGGCTCTCCTACACTGGATACTCCTTTAGATGCTGAATTTGCAATGGCTAGTTGGTATGTCAAAGAAGACATCTATGCAGTCAAGGCTATAATCGGGTCCACCTCAAGACAACTTGCTACCTTTCTCACCATGTTTCTCTCATTCAGTCATTGGAATGTATTTCAAGCCATGTCTTCTAACAATGAATATGCATTAGTTCTAGTCTTTTTCATTAGAGAGCCTTCGGATGTAGCATCAACTATGGTTCTTGTTTAGCTGTTCAACCCAATAGAACAACTAGGTAACCGATTCGGGAATCCATGTTGCAGACATCTTCTAAGCAAATCTTTGAACCTCTCCCAACACTCATAAAGTGGCTCAAAATCCATTTGTTTGAATTGGCCAATCTCACTTCACAGTTGAGCTATCTTGGTTGGAGGAAAGAACATTGCCAGGAATCTCTCCATAATCTCTTCACATGTTGTTATGCTCCCTAGCTGTAAACTCTGCAACCAGCCTTTGGCCTTATCTCTCAGTGAGAATGGGAAAAGCCTCAATCGGATGGCATCGTCTAGTACTCCATTCATCTTCATTGTGTCACTTATCTCACAAAACATTGGCTAAGTGGATGTTTGGGTCTTCACTCGATGATCCCCCAAATTGCATTTGCAAGACCATGTTAATTAGTGTTGGCTTCAACTCAAAGTTAATTGCATTGATGGATGGATGAGTGATACTAGAGTAGTTCTTATTAACTATTGGCATGAAATAGTCCCTTATTGGCCTCTATGGATTTTGATTTGCCTGTTGATTCAAATTGGCTGCTTGTTTTGCTCTGGTTCTGCCATTGTTCTTGGTGTAGCTTACTTTGCCTTCTGAATCTCTCATAGAGTTCTCTCAATTTCTAGATCAAATGGAATTAGATTAGAAGTTTTGTGATTTTGCATACATAGCTATTAGAACTAAAGAAATCAAATTTACACAATAAAAACCAAAGGAATATGAATAGAGTAAAAGAAAATACAAATCCAAATTAAATCTAAAATTATTTATCAACAATATTAGTGAAAAATCAAAATAATGCCAATCCTCAACAATGATGCAAAAAACTTGTTTGCCACAAATTCAACCGCAAGTGTATGACGTCAAGTTTTATAATATAGTGATGGATGAGTGTCGTATCCATAAGGATTGTGTATTCTAATTTCTCACTAGATTTTGAATAACAAACAAAATGGATAGCTTTGAACAGAATAAATTAGGGTATGAAAACTCAAGAGGATTGATTTCTTTTATGCTTCATTCATGGTGTTCTCAATGTATCACTGATTGATATGGGTTTATAAATCAAGAATGCAATAACACTTAACTCTCTCTCTAAAGTGCCAAGTCAAGTATCTATTCCTAACATTCTAATTTTGATATCCCTATAAAAATCAGAACATTGGGAATGTATTAAAATATAAGATTCTTAGGAATGATTTCATAAATCATAGAAGCTCTCCCAAGTCATCTACAAATTTATTTTGTGATACCTAGATGCTATTCAGGGTTACTTCTCCCAAGTGTTAAACCCTAAATACATTATCATTCTATACATGGCCAATCAATTGAAGGCATTAAAAACCAAACATCACAAACAAACTAAATGCAAGATAAATCAAGTCATTCATTGATTAATCTATGAAATTCTCATAAAATCCATCTCCTCTCTAGAATGGGAAGATTAACTACTCATGATGGAGCATAAATCAACCAAATAATCATTTAACATCATCAGAGTTTAAATACCCAAAATAAAATCCAAGCTACAAAGAAAGAAAGCAATTGAAATAAAAAAAAGGCTCAAGATCTTCCCCATTTAGCTTGACTTCCAATCCTTGAAATCAATCTCCATGCTTTGATCTTCAACCTTGGTCTTCTCTTCTTCAAAGCACCCAAAAAGAACCCTAAAAACTCTAGCAAAGACTCTCTAAAAGCCCTAACCAAGGAACCCCCCAAAAGCCCCCCAAAACCAGGTTTTATAGTGCAAAGTCGAGAAGCAAAAATTTCTACAACGTAATTCACAAGCATCGACACCGCGACACCAAAGTTGTTGCCTGCATATCACGTGGTTCAGTGGAGTAGGGCTCTGCAGTGCTAGATTAGCGTTGTCCTTGTTGCCCACTTTTATTCTTCTTTTACTTTGGTCCATCTTCTCTTTTATTGAGGCTTCTCTTGTACTTCATGTTTATTTATGTTTATTTCCATTCTTCCACTCTTCAATGTGCCTAGAAAAATATACAAAGCATATAAATAACTTATAAATTTTCAAGGATTAACAAATAAATAAGCTTGTTCAATACTAGATATAAGTGAATATAATTCACTTATCAACCACCAATTAGATCAAATTACCAATCTTGGAAATCCACCAAAAATCTATAATAAAATATCACATTTAGCCATAAAAAAATTAATCCACTAATCAATCAACAAGTAACAATCCAAGCAAAAAAAATACAACAAAAGGAAAATGAAGTGGCCAAAGTGACTGCTGAAATTAACCTAACGTCAATCAAAGACCCTCATTGGAACTAGAGAGGATTCCTAAAACAAAAGCTAAAAGGAAGAGAATGGGATAGACATTAAAGGAGGAGACTGGAGATTGCTCACTGGAATTGGAGATAGATCGCTAGAATTAGAATTGAGGTAGAAATGGAAACTAGAATAATGGCTTGATTGTTTCTTGAGAGAAAAGTTGACCTAGAAAGGATTTTGCATGGGTAGATGTCAGAATGGGTGTGGGTTGCGCTATCAATTAGCTCACAAGTGGTAAACAAGTTGAGAAATGGGTGTGGCCAACTAAGGGAGATGATAAGTTAGGTGGAGATGAGCTCTATTACCTAGTTTCCATTGCTCATAGTCACAATAATGAAACGGGAAGGGAAAGGGAAAGGGGTAGGGTATTAGAAGGGATTTTAGGTTTACACTCTATGTAAAGCTAGGTTGATGGGTTGGGTTGCCTCTAACCCAAATCCAACCCGATTTCTAAACCAAGTTCAACTCAAATAGGATTTTCAACCTAATTTGTGAAAAGGATAGACCCTAAGTTTAAAACTGGTTGGAGTTTAAAATGGGTTGGGTTCACTAGGTTATGGGCTAAACCTGAACCACTTGCACCCCTACCAAGGGCATAACTTAGGATGCTCACTTTTGGTACTTAAGCTAGGAATAGTTTGAGGTTTTAGGAAGGAATTAAAGAAAAGAGGTAGGGCACAGCAGAGGCTAGGATGATTATGGAGAGGGATGTCTCTTGTGAAGTCCCTTAACGAAATTTATTTCCTCTGCCCTTACTTTGGGTGACTTATTTATAGCATGAGCATGGCAATAATGGTTTTAATATGTAGCCAATGTCCTCATAATAGTGGAATTAGGAGTCCCAATCTTATGCTAAGTTTATGACCACCTCTTGTGCATATTTTGCCACTTATGTATGTTGCCTTGGATGCTAGTCCGCTTTCCCATTTAGTCATCTGCTATTTGTACCTACACCTTGGGTTATGGATGGGTGGCTTGGTCACTTAAGTCTAATATCTAGTGTTAGCCCCTCCAAAAATTCAAACTTGGCATGTGCCAGTTATTTGATTGTTGAGGTGGATTGACATGACTTTAAAGTGAGGCACTTCATATTTCACATTCACATCATCAATGCAAGTAGAAGAGTCTCTAAATAGCACTTCTGGTTTGTCTTTCTTCCTATCCATCTTCTCTTATGTGGCTTTCTAAGTTTATTAATCCAATAGCACTCTTCATTTAATAACTTTATGGCTATACTCCTAATGTCCTTTAGTGGATTAGATATAGAAGAACTCTAGTTACATCTCTACTAGGAGCAAGACCAAGTCCAAGACCTCTACTAGTTGTTAGCTATATCCTCTAAAGATTGGAATAGGGAGCAAAGACTCTAGGATAGCTATAAGACTACCTATGAGAGGGCTCTTAAGGAGATAGAGGATCTAAAGAAAGATCTCATCTATGCTTAAGGTATTAACTAGGAGAACTTTGAGTTCATCCAAGGCCTCCTAGACATGGCTAATAAAGTCATGCTAGAATAGTGCTACTAAGTTGTTAGTATCTTCCCCTTCATGATTTAGTTTTCACCTATATCGTTATGGGTAATCATTTCTCTAGGTGGCTATTCCTGGTTCTCCTCTATATGAAGCTTTTTGGCAGGTGACATGACATCTATTCAACTTTTTTCATTTTTTGTTCTTCTTAGTGTATAATTTGTGGACAACTTTCAATTGCTCCAATTTTTGTAAAGAAAAGCCACTTTATGAAAAGAAATATTTGTCTTATCTTCTGTTGTGAATCCCTTTGTTTACTTTTATGTAATGTAGAATTTTTTGTTTGCTTGGCATGAAGTTGTACCAAATTGGTTAGCTTTTCTATCTTGGCCCCTTTTAAGTTGACTTTCTTTTAGAGTAGGTCATCTTTTATGAAGTCGACTTTGACTAAGGAGATAGTCTTTAGGAAAAAGGTGGTTGTGTTCATAGAAGAATTCAAGTCAACTTTGCTCCCAATGGCTTAGATGTCTTCCTGAGTAGCTCTGATGGGCAACTTTTCTTTTTCCTAGAGAATGTTCATCAATCCATTGATGCATCTATCTTCCATTGACATGCCAAGCTCTTGTTCACCTAATTCAAAATGTCGGTGATCACATTTAAAGCTACTTATGCCATTAACTTTCATGCCAACATGTGCGTGCAAGTTCGTTAATGCACTTAGCTCATTAGGGTGCTGTGCTAGGATGAGAGTATCTTTTTGCCTTCCTTTGGTGACTTTTTCATTTGCTGAAGTGGTGGTTATTGTTCTATAACCTTAATTAAACATTCCTAAAAAGGCAACCAAACCCTTCTATCACCTTGTTTCGATCATTGATGTATGTTTCTCCTATACATATCAAGTGCTAATTCAAATTGCATTGCAATACACTTATTAGTACTTGTAAGGGGTATGGAGAAAAGTTTCCTTTTCAAGCTTTCCATGAGGATTGTTTGATCCTCAAGAGTTTTCAGAGCTGCTCTATGTGTTGCTTTCACAAGCTTTAGTTTATAAGAAGCCTAGAAGCATTGGCTTTTCATCTCCTTACATTCATCTTTTTGAAACTTTTGCTTGGTTTTGAGAGCCTTTCTTCTTAGAAAAATTTCTTGCTTCCACACTTTCTCTCTTCCATGGTTGAAAATGTTTACATGTCTTGCTTGTTGCTTAGATCCCTCACCTCACTGCTCTAAAGGAGCTCAAAACCCTTTAAGAAAAATACAAGATTTTGGAAGAATTCGTTCTTCAAGAAGGAGATGCATATGTGTGGGCTTCCTCCTTGTGTGGGGGTTGGCTTTGCTTCCATGAGGAGAATTTAAAAGTTGAGCTATGAGTCTCGTTCTTCAAGTGGGTAGTTGAAGTCCTCAATGGCCTTGGCCTAGGTCTCTATCAGGGTTAGTCTGTTAATAGATGGTAGCCTGGGGGGGGGGGGGGGGGGGGTTTGGGGCCGGAAAGGGAGCATGACATATTGGCCCATAACATAATTGGACTAAGAAAAGATTGAAAGGAAGCACATAGCACACTTGAAAAAGGATTTTTATAGTGGTTTAGCATGAGTTAGGATCCTACTATATTTCTCTAAGACAGTTTCCTCTACCATCTTAGGTTCCATTAGCCTAATTCAAATGATCACAAGTTGTTTTTTCCCAAGGTCACTAACAACTCTTTTGCAATAAAGCAAGACTTTCTTACTTGTAGAAACCAAACTCAATATTGCAAGCCCCTTGCTTGCAGAAATAAGATAAACAAAAATGCTTGTACAACAATGTTCCTCTTACTTTGGCAAGTTTGTACACAAAATAAATCAAAGCAATAGAAATTTTTTCAATGAAATTCAAAGTTTCTGACTCCTAAAAGATTTGATGTAGATATCGCTTTATACTTGAATTAGAGTAATGTGCAGATGGAGTTGAAACTTTATTCAAAAAAAACTTTTGATCTTTGTAAATGCAAGTGTAAGCTCTTTGGATTGTCTAACTTCTTCTTCCAGGGTGTTGATCTTCTTTTTAGAAGCCTTGGAAGAGATTGGAACCATTGTGATTACTTTCATTGAGAATTTGACTATTTGTAATGACTTGCAAATTACTCAACCAAAAAGCTAACAAAAGAGGCTTCAGAGTTTTGAAAATTGGCTTCAAGCTTCTAAAGATAGGGTGAACATGTCAATGACCATTGTAACATTAAGTGCAGAACTATAAATTTTATCTTCTTTCCTCTGAAAGCTGCCTAGAGAGTAGAGCTTATTGAAGAGAGGTTTCCAGACCTTTGAAGGGTGGATAGTCTCCTCTAAAATCTTCTTCGTGAACTCTCATAGGTTGAACTACTACCCATGGCTAGTTTTGCAAAACTATAAAGGTTAAGTTCTACTCTGTAGATGCATCTAAAGACTGGATTAATCTTGGAAATATTCTTAGGGTGTGCTAGAGACCTCTAAAAGAGTGTTTCTTTCCTTTGAAGACAACTCTACAAAAGATTTTCACTTGAATTCAATTTTAGACTATTCCAATTGTTGAACTAAATAGTGCATATGACAAACAACCAAGTTTTGATGATGAGCAATAATAATACATGAGTGAAAAAATGTTGTACTAACAATTTTGTTCCTAAGCTTTGCAGAAATAGGTCTAAATATATAAGGAAGCAATTTGAATATAGTGAACAACATACACAATGAATGCATCAGCAAGCACAATCCATTAACTGAAAGAAGACAAGAATGATCAGAAAGAATGACACTGAAACTTTAAAAAGAAGTCATCAAGTAAATCTGTAGTCATGGAGCTCAAGCCTCAATGAATGATTAAGCAAATTATCTACAGACAAAGTCAATATTAGATAGCATTTTCCTTAAGAAGTTTTAGACAAATTGTTCCACGAAAAAGATAAAAAAATTGATTATAATTAACACTTGTCTGTAACACAAACATGAACTCAGTTTGCAAAAAAAGAGATAAAATGAAGCAAAAATAAACAAATGAAGAAGCCAAAATGGAGACAAAATTACTCAAGACACCTATATATAATCAATGAAAATATAAAAGACAAACAAGAAGCAGCAACACAACTAAAGAAGAAAACTTTGTCCATCGTCTTCACCTACAAGAGTTGTCTGTTACCAACAATAGACAAATCCATCAAATAACCTTTAAAAAAGCAAGTAGTCCATGCCTCAAGGAGTCATCTATAACTTATTGGACAACAATCGTATAAATGACTAGAAGGAGAATTTGTCTACTTGCTATAACTTTGTTTATCACTTACAACAGACAAACCAACAGATGAACTATTTGAAAGACTTTTTATAAGGGCTAAAACTTCATCTGCTAATCTTAACAGATAAATAACAGACGAAATTATTTTGTCTATCAGGGAAGATACTTTGTCTGTAAAGAAGAATTGTTTGCAACTTACAACAAACAAAGGTACTTCAACAAAGAAGAAGAAAACTTCATCTGGTAAAGGATACTTTGTCTACTGAGAAGATGCTCTGTCCACACCACAAAGATTATCTACCACTTATACCAGACAAAGCAATAGACAAAGTCACCTCATCGAATGAAGGAAACTTTGTCTATCAAAAGAACATCGTCTGATGAACAATGAAGAAGAGAGACTTCATCTGCACTTATATGATTTAGTTGTTTCTTATAACAAACAAACTAGAAGACTAAACTGCTACAATAGTTTCTGACAATGATAAAGTAGTCTATAATATGGATCTACTCAGTGTTGCTTTGTCTATTACTTACAAAGGACAAATTCAAGTGACAAAGTCCTCAAATAAATTATGACATATCATGAAGAGTAGAAGCCATCTATGCAAGACATCACTTATTGCACTCTCCGATCAAAATCTCATTCAAAACAAAGTTTATAAAGCAGACTGGATAATTTGAGACTAGCTAAAGATGGAAATAAATTCAAAGAAATGCAGTCTATATTCTAAAGATTGCAACCTTCAGAGACTATGTCCCTTTAGGATTAATGAGAGTCTTTCCATAATAATAAATGAGTTAGTCAACCAAGAAAAGTTTTTATTTAGTATTTGCTAAACACAAAAAGGCACCTTCTTCGAAGTTGGCACTGTGGGCTTTCCAGCTACATGTGAGTTTCTCAAGAAGACAGCTCTCCAATGGGAGAAATAAAAATGATCTTCAACATTAATAGAAATCCAACTACCTCCAATGGGGCAGAAGTTTTTGAAGCAATATACAGGTAGTTCAGCAATAATGAAGAAGCTAGAGGAAGCTGAGAGAAAATAAAAATAGAGCATAAACAAGAAACATCTCTCTCAATCAAACTATGCTTCCTTCTAGATAATCAATCTCCATTATGCTAATAGACAATAATCTTAAATGTTCTAACATAATCATCTACCTGGAGCATTGATATCTAATGAGCTTCAATGAGATGTCATTTTATTTATGAGCATAATCTTTGTACAAATCAGCTTAAGAAAAGAGGTAATATAATGTACAAAAAAATGATGTCAAATTAGCTATGTGAGTTTATGGTGAGCTTGTGAAAACCACATTGTATGAGTTGGTAATGAGCTCGGGAAAACTACCTAGTTTTCCTATAATCTTTGAAATGTGTGAGTTTCCTGGTGAATTCATAACACTTGTGCTTATGCCCCCTAGAGCTAGAATCCAGAAGAAGTGTCAGGCCCCTAGAAGAGTGTCAGGAACGCTAGTGTACTTCCATTATATGGGATATAGTGGAACCTAAGGCATGATGAGTTGGTGCTCTTGGAAGAGTGGATGTAGGGATGAGTTTCCCGGACCACTATAAAACTCGTATTGTCTGTGTGTGTGTGTTTGCATGCTCTATCTTTCATGCACTCCACTATTTTCATTAGTTACTTGTGTAATTATTTTATATCCTTTATTACTTGATTAAGCACAATGTTATCACTCATATCATCACACACACACATACTATAACTCGTTTGACATAGGAATAACTAAGAGAAGTTGAACTTGGAAGTGAAGCAGTTATACATGGAAGTTACATATATACTGCATCACTACTTTCTCTTAGCTCATCAAGTTTTATTTGGCCATAATTTTTTATTTGCTTAATTCACCCCTCCACGTTTGAGCTATTCATCATATATGGGACCTATAAGTGGTATCAGAGTAGGCTTCGCAAGTTAATCTTAACCTCCAGAAGTTAACTTGTGTAGAAATTCTCATGGCTAAATCATTCCATAACATTCCTGCTCAGGGATAACTTAGTTGCAACCCTCTATGAATTATCACTTTGTTATAGTCTCTAAAAACTTTGAAACTTCTACATCTCACTAAACTTGGTTAAAACATCCATGTATAGCCTTGATAAAAATGCATGAGAAATTATTTGCGAAAAAGCTAATTGTGAACAAAGGATTCGAGCAATTAACTCTATGAAAGAGCAACAAAAACAAAACCAATGAAAAGAAGCATTTAAGAAGAATCAAAAAGAGGTGGAAGACAATCGAGTAAGCAATTTTTAGTATATTATCGATATAAAAAAACTGTGGTAACGTTTTGACCTAAACTTTCAAACCTTCAAGAAATTTATATTTGCCTTAAATGTTACTTAGTTGATAGTATATCATTTTGAATGTCATACATATTATATTAAAAGTATTATTTGCTTGTGCATATCATTAATCACTCAAATCATTATTCTCTAATCATAAGTAAATCACTATTATATTCCTAGACAATCATACATATCTTGAACAAAAAATAAATTAAAAATTCCCATCATCTCATATTTATCAGTGGATGAAGTCATCACTTTGTCTGTTAGCTTGTATATTGCCATAAAATTTGTCTGAAGTTGTTGAGGACATACTCAATAAATTCTCTATTTAACTTTGTCTCTAACCTACTTATTGCACTGACTATTAGAGATAGAATCCTCCCTCAAAAAAGGCAATTCAAATTCCCATTGTTTCCGTCTCTACTCCTCATCTTCTTGATGCAATTTTCCTCCACTCGTCTTGCTTCCAAAAAACCCCAAAGATTTTCCACCTCAAAACCCTAAAACCTTAGTTAACTAAAATGGCAGATGCAAGAGCTACAAAGAAAACTCCAGCATCCATGAATGGAAGAAAAAGAAGCAAAAACAAGTCAAAGGAACTGCATGCGTCAGGAAGAAGCAAAGTTCAGAGAAATAGATTTCTAAAGGTAACTTTCTGAAATAATGAACAAAGTTACCAAGATTACATGAGTAAATTTGTCAATAAGAAAGTAGTAATAGGTAGAGCCATTGATTTCAAAGCTTTTGAAAAGAATAAAACTGGAAGTATGTGATTGGATAAGTTTCTAGGGCTGGAAAAATCATATGAGTCGCAAGGACGAAAGCTATTCTAGAATGGTGAAATTCTTCTTAGCAATTATGACCATAAGAGTAAGAAATCATGGATTGGAAATAACAAGATAGATCGGTCCCCCAAAAGCATTAGAGAATGTTTGAATCTTCCCTTGATTGAAAGACAGATATTTCAATGGCCAACACCCACAAGAGAATTGTTCTCACAATTGATAGGTACATCTATTGGAGAGAATGTAAAGAATCTAAATACCAAGGATCTAGATGTAAACTTGATTCTTTCCCACCTTATCTTTAATAGCTAGATTCATCCCAAGGTTCATAGTAGGGATAATATTTCTGAGAAAGATGCAAAGATTTTTTGGGCATTAAAGTATAAGAAGAAGTTGAATCTTGCCAAGATAATGTCTAACATCTTTCTCAAATCAGATCATCACCAAGACTTCCTTTACCATATGGAATGACAATGGCTCAAATATTGAAAAGAGCAAAGGTGGATTTGTTGTATGAAGTCCCTGAGGTATTCAAAACGTCAGACATGATTGATGAAATAACATTGAAAAGAATTGGAATATCATCAGGAGATATTCTCATCAAGAAAATTAGAGGGGCCAGACAAGCAGAAATGATTGAAGAAGAAGAAGAAGAGGAAGAGGAAGAAGAAGTGAGAAGTGAAAAAAAATAAGCAAATAGATAAAATACAAGAAGAAAGACAAGAAGAAGAAGAAGAAGAAAGAATAGAATTTGTTAGGGAAGAAAGAGAGGAATTTCCTTCAACAGCTGCAAGAAAAGAGGGAACAACACTGGAATGAGAAGCAACAACTAAGCAAAACCATCCTTGCAGCATAATCCAACTCCATCCTCTCTCAGACCTATTCATTTATCTCCACCTAACTAACAAATTCCTTAAAAATTTGAAAATAGGCTTCGAAATGTTGAACTACTCGCTGCATATATAATTCTCAGACTGGACTCATTGGACAACAAGGTGGATACTCTATTTTCTTTAATGGAGTCCATCAAAAACCAAAAGAAACCAATTTTGTCTCACTAGGAAGAGATATTCACTCTCTACCTCACCATCGCCTCAGTTAGTTCATTCCTCTCCTATCTCACCACATCAATCACCTCATCTCTCTTCTGTTCCACTTTCAACACATCACAAACCTCATATATCTCCATCTCTGGCTCATCATATAGATCTTCCTCTAGAATCTCCTAGGTCTAATTCTATATCTTCTATATCAGAGTAAAAAATTTCAATAAGTAAAATCTTTAAATCTTTAAAATCCACTTCAAAGAGACATTCATCTCAAGAAGATCTCTCTTCACTTCCACAAAACATCAATCAATCCACCTCATTCAAAATTGTTCAAATACTAAAATCTTCCTTCTCCAATCATTCCTCGATCACCCTCAAACATCAATCAACCCACTCCACCAAAAGTCATGCCATCCTCATCTCAATCATATCAACTTCATCATCTCAAACTCCCAAAATAAAATTCCTCAATTCCTAAGAATAGAAAATTAAAAATGGCCCTTGAAGAAATTGAACATAGACAATTAATAAACCAAATAGTTGCTTTCACTCCTCAATCACAAAATAAACCCTTCACTTTATCTGATCTTTCTTTTCCAAATTCTAAACACCAAGATTATCTTGACAACATCATAATAATGAAAGGACCATCTAAAACCTTCAAACCTAAACCTCTTCCAGATGGAGATAAAATCATTGATAAAATCCTAAATAAATCCTCCCAACAACCATCAAATACTATTCCTTTCAAAACATTGGATGTTGAATCCTCGCCTTCTACAATTCACACTTCCTCTGAATCATCTCCACTTACATCACCTCCTCCTATTAAACCATCTCCTTCCACAACACTTACTCTTTTTATTGTTGAAACATTTCCTTCAACCACCCAACAGCTCTCTTCCAGTGCTCAACCTTTTGCAAGGATCAAGGTTTTAGCATCCAGGCCCTCAACAAGCAGTACCCAAGGAGCTAAATCTACATCTATTCCTTCAAGCACAATCTCTATGACACACGCCACCTTCAATTATCGAACAAATGCCAACATTGTGGCAATTCGTCATGACAAGCCTCCTCTATATCTAAATCTATTAGATGATCACTATTGAGTGGGCATTACATTCATTGACCATCATGAAACAACTCTAGATGCTCTTATACTGACTGCATCCATTTTTGAAAGATGGTTAGCTGCCAATAAGAAAGCACAAGATCAAGGACTACCTCTTCCTCACCCAATATTAATGGATCCTGATTATCTTAGGCAAATTCAAATTATCCCTAGTAGTATCCCAAAGGCACTCAATGTAAAACTTCCATTAGAAAAATGAAGTCTCTTAGACAATTATGTACCTTGTATCTATTTGACATTAATGAAATTATTTTTGGACAGATTCCTAGCTATTATCACTTACATTGTTACCTCTCTATTTTTCTTCTAGAATTTTTCTTTTTAATTATAATAAAAAGGGGGAGAAATATATGCAATGAAGTAATGCATGAAAATAGAATCACATACTCAAGGGGAGCTGAGTTACATGAACATTTAGTATATTAAAGCTACATAAAATAAACAAGCAATCTGTGTACTAAGTCAAGGGGAGTTATAATGCAGTCATCTATACGTAAATTTCATTTACATTAATGAGTATTTTATTTGCTAAAAGGTATTTCACTCAAATATTTTATCATCATCAAAAATGGGAGAGAATGTTGACCTAAATAGTGCATATGGCAAATAGCCGAGTTTTAATGATGAGCAACAACACATGAATGAACAAATGTGATACTAATAATTTTGTTCACAAGCTTTGCAAAAATAGGTCTAAACATACAGGGAAGCAATTTGAATATAGTGAACAACATGCACAGCAAATGCATCAATAAGCATAATCCACTGACCAAAAGAAAACAAGAATGATCGGAAAGAATGGCACTCAAACTTTGAAAAGAAGCCATCCAGTAAATCTGTACTCATGGAGCTCAAGCCTCAATGGGTGATCAAGCAAATTGTCTACAGATAAAGTCAGTATCAGATAGCATCTGCCTCAAGAAGATTTAGACAAATCATTCCATGGACAAGACAGAAAAATTAATCAACACTTGTTCGTAACACAAAAAAGAACTCAGTTTGCAAAAAAAGAGACAAAATGAAGCAAAAACCAGACAAATAAAGGAGCCAAAATGGAGATAAGTGACTAGAAGGAGAATTCGTTTGCTCGCCATAACTTTGTCTGTCACTTATGACAGACAAACCAATAGACAAACTATTTGGAAGACTTTTTTTAAGGGCTAAAACTTTGTCTGCTAATCTTAACAAACAAACAATAAACAAAGTACATTTTTTCTATCAAAGAAGATACTTTATCTGTCAAGAAGAATTGTTTGCCACTTGCAATAGACAAAGGTACTTTGGCTGAGAAGAAGTAAACTTCGTCTGGTAAAGGATACTTTATCTACTGAGAAGATGCTTTGTATGCACCATAAAGATTTTTTGCCACTTATAATAAATAAAGCAATAGACAAATCCACCTGACCTAATGAAGGAAACTTCATCTGTTAATAGAACATCATCTGATGAATGCACTTATATGATTTAGCTATTGCTTATAATAGAAAAACCAGAAGATGAACTAAACTACTACAATAGTTTTTAACAATGACAAAGTAGTCTATATTATGGATCTACTCATAGGTTCTTTGTCTATTACTTGCAAATGAAAAAGTCAAGTGACAAAGTACTTAAATAAATTCTGACATATCATGAAGAGTATAAGTCATCTATGCCAGACATCACTGACTAAACTCTCCGATCAAAATCTTATTTAAAGAAAATTTTATAAAATAGACTAAATAATTCGAGATTAGCTAAAGATGGAAAGAAATTCAAAGAAATGCAGTCTATATTCTAAAGATTACAACTTTTAGAGGCTACATCTCTAGAGGCTGCATCCCTCCAGGATTAATGAGCATCTTTCCATAATAATAAATGAGTTAGTCAACCAAGAAAAGTCTTCATTCAAAATTTGCTAAAATTAGAAAGGCACCTTCTTCAAAGTTGGTGTTGTAGGCTTTCCAACTAAAGTGAATTTTTTAAGAAGACAATTTTCCATTGGGAGAAATCAGAGTGGTCTTTAGCATTAATAGAAAGCCAACTACCTCAAACAGGTAGAAGTTTCTAAAGTAATATAAAAGTAGTGCAGCAACAACGAAGAAGGTTGAGGAAGCTAAGAGAAAAACAAAAATAAAGCATAAACAAGAAACGTCTCTCTTAATCAGACTATGCTTCCTTCTAGATAATCAATTTCCATTATGTTGATAGGCAATGAGCTTAAATGTTCTATCATAGTCATTTACTTGGAGCATTGATATCTAATGAGCTTCAACAAGATATTATTTTATTTATGAGCTTAATCTCTATACAAATCAGCCTAAGAAAAGAGGCAATGTAATGTGCAAAAAGGGTGTTGACAAATCAGCTATGTGAGTTTGTGGTGAGCTCGTGAAAACTATATTGTATGAGTTGGTAGTGAGCTTGGGAAAACTACCAAGTTTGCATGTGATCTTTGAAATGGGTGAGTTTCCTAGTCAACTCATAAGACCAGAAGAGTGTCGGGGACACTTGTGTTTATGCCTCCTAGAGTTGGAGTCCAGAAGAAGTGTCAGGGACACTTGTTCACGCCCTCTAGAACTTGAATCTAGAAGAGTGTCGAGGAAATTAGTATTCTTCCATTATATGGGATATAGTGGAACCTAAAGCACGATGAGTTAGTGCTCTTGGAAGAGTGGATGTAGGGATAGGGTTCCCGAACCACTATAAAAATTATGTTGTCTATGTGTGTGCTTACATGCTCTATCTTTCATACACTTAACTATTTTCATTAGTTGCTTGTGTAATCATTTTATATCCTTTATTACTATTATGCACAATGTTATCACTGACATCATCACACACACTACAACTCATTTGACATGGGAATAGCTAAGAGAAGTTGAACTTGGAAGTAAAGCAGTTATACATGGAAATTACATATATATTGCATCACTACTTCCTCTTAGCTCATCAAGTTTTATTTGGCCATAATTTTATATTTGCTCAATTCACCCCTTCCCTCTTGAGCTATTCATCATATATGGAACCAAAACCAATGACCTATGGAGTGTCCTCTAAGATATCCACTAAACTACAAAATTTGATTATTCTTCTGCATTTACAAGTTTTCTTCCTTTGTTTCTTAATTTGTGATATGTATTGATTGCTCATTTTTGTTCTTATGTCCCATATAACTTTAAAGCTAGTTTCCTTAGTTTTATCATTTTAATTTTTCAACGCTTAGAAATTATTATGTTAGTACTTAACTTTTTCACTCATATGTTTGCTCATCATCAAAACTTAGCTTTTACTATACATTCATCATCAAAGTTTAGCTTTTACTACACATTCATGATCAAAATCAAGTTAATTAAAGGGGTTAGTCTTAACAATCAACTCATCCCCAATGCTTGGATGACCTTGTTCATGATGCAGGCTTAGGCATGCCTAAACAAGGTTGTGAATGTGGAACTCTTCTAGCGCTTCTACAATTCTCACAACACCAACATCATCAGACTGTACTCTTTTAGGTCCACAAACTTTGCCCTAATGTAGGAGAAAACTTCTTCAAACTACAACTAGAAGAGGCATTTCTTCTTCTTTGGTGCCTAGAGGGAATGATGAGAACATCAATGCCTAGTTGTTCCCCTATATCTAAAGTATAATGCATCCAAGTTACTCCACCAATGAACTCTTTGAGGGAGACTAGAGGACTAAGAGGCTATTGGATGTCACATATAGCCCCAAGTGTCGCATCAACCACAACAAGTGGGGGATCAAGAAGATATTGAGGGATGCTCGATAATGTGTTGAGGGATGGTAAGATTATCTGCCCCTAAAGTGAGTTGGAGCTCTAGTCTCCCTATTATCTTGGTCTCTTTGATCATAACACTCTTACTCCTTTTGAGGAGCATGAGTGGCATAAGAGGGAGAGAGAGAGAGAGGCTGCTCAAGTTGTCATCAATCTTGTCGACTTCAAATTTCAACCTCATAGTCCATATCTAGCAGTTACTTCCTCTCCACCTATTGGATATTGGACTCGAGTAACCAGGCCCAAACTTATATAGGCAAAGGATTCTAGTCCTAGGTTGAGTTGGTCTAGCACTACAAATGTAACTGGGTTTGTTGAGAATTCAACAAGGGCTAGCAAAGTTGCCCAAAGCTTATAGCCTATCACAAAAAAATGTGTATGCTTATAGCCCATCTCCCTTATACTTTCTCTAGTCTCTTCCTATCCTCTTAAGTAGTCTCTGACTTAAGCACTAGAGTGGAAGTTCTAGGCTAGACCTAGGTATCCCTTTCCTTATTTTGTAGGTATCGAGATGCATGCATTGCAGAGTGCCTTCTTGCCAAGTTGCTAGTTTGTGTGTGTTTTAAGTCCCAACTCTTACAAATGTACCTCACTGCTAACTATCGATAGTTAGCACTCATTATAGGGCCCAAAAGTAAATACATGGTAGACAAATGTAACCCCACTAGAGGGATGAATGCTATTGATAACATTCCATCTCCCAAGGAGCATACCACAAAAGTCCATCAATGATCAGTTGCTACCATTGACAACAAGTGTTGACTTGCACCATAAGTTGGTCAACATTTTGATACAGTCTAAGGCACAACAAGAATGGATAAATGGCCAGAAAAATAACTAGCCAGATCCCTAAGGCAGATATAATAATCCTTCAAATAAAGCTAATAAGGATAGACATCTTGTGATAAGGTCTGCTATTGTTTTAGATATTCAAGTTGGAGGTGACCAAGACCAACTAGAGAAAGTAGTTATTATGTTGGTCCTTAGCTAATGATGGCTTAAGAGAGGTTGGGTTGGGGGGTGGGGTGGGGGAATGAATTGAACCTTTAAAAATTTTTGGTTAAGTTCAAAAGATAGTGCTAAAATAAAATGGGAAAGATCATACAACACAATAAGACTGATTTTTATAGTGGTTTGGCTCTTAACCTGGTATCTACTCTACTTCTCTAAGTTAGTCTCTCCTGCTAAGGTTAAGTTCCACTAACACTTATTGGTTTTCAAGCTCACCAACAAATTTATACAAGTTAGTTTTCAAAGCGCACCAGCAACTTATAAATGTTGGTTTTCAAAGCTTATCAACAACTTATACACATTGGTTTTCAAAGCTCACCAATAACTTAAATGAGAAAGCAATAAATAAAAGTGTATAGAATGAATATCTCTTGATAGGTAGAGTATATGAAGTTTAGTAATGGAAACACAATAAATATAAATATAACACTAAAAATAATAAAGATTAGACTCTATGAGTTGGTGAATGATTTGCTTTGAATGCTTTTCTAAATGTAACGCAATGGAGTTTTTCTCAAGGAAGAAAAGTGGGAAGCCTTAGTAAATGCTTGAGTAAATTTTTTTGACTTTTTCAACTTCACTAACTTGTCTCCCAAACATTTGAATCTTTCTTTTATAAGTTGAGGAAGAAGCCTTAATTGTTTATGATTATTTTAAGCGGCTTTCCGAATGTTTGAAAAAGAGAACTCAAAGCCTTATCTTTATCTTCTTCTTCTGTCCAGCTTCAGAACTTCTAAGATAAGTATTCAAAACTTTTGAGCTTAGCTACCTGTCAATTACCATTATGCATTTAATGCAAAACTTCTGATATTAGTCTTTGAAACTTCTGAGGAATGATTTTAGTTTTTGACTGTTTCAACGGTCACATTTTTTGTTTCTGATAAACTTTGGAAGAGCCTCTAAAGCTTGAGTTTCTATTTTCGATGAATTTCTTAAGATCGAGCTTTTTGAAAATGCTTCTAAAGGTTTTTTGAGTTGCCTCTGAACAACTTTTGAGTTGCATTTTAGAAACTTCTGAGGTTTTTCTTAAGTGTGGTTTTACCTTTAATATGCTTCTTGAAACTGGTCTTGGATTCTGAATAGAGCATTACTTTAATCTTGCTTCTGATGACCTTCTATATTATTTTTGAAGGCCTGAGAATTATTTTGATCTATTTTTGGAGACATGAGAAATGTTTGGAAATGTTTCTGAGGCTAATGCCTTATCTCTAAAAGAGATTCTGAATAACTTTTGATGGGGTTCTAAGTTCAGAAACTTCTTCTAAACATATTATGAGCTTCATTAATATCGATCTTCTGAGTCATCATTTTTGAAGTTCTTCTAATAAAATTATGATTGCAAAAACTATTTTTGAAGTAGTGCATTCTACTTCTAATCGCAAGGAACATGATTCTACATTACTTCTGAGATGTTTTTGAGTAACTTCTGAACGTATTTAGAAGTTCTTATTGATAAACTTCTAAGTGCAGAAATACCATCCTGTATTGCTTCTGCATTTGTTCTAATTCACTTCTGACTCACTTTTGCGCATATTCAAATTTTTTACTAACAAACTTCTGAGTGTAGAAACATCATTGTTCTTAGGGAATTTTACTTCTGAGGTGATTTTAGATAGTTTCTTTACTACCTCTAAAGTGTGAGATTGCCTTGGAGTTAATTCTAAGGCTTATGCCTTATCTCTAAAGGGGTTCTAAGTTATCTTTGAAGGTGTTCTGACATACATATGAGTACTCCTAAACTTCACATCTTGTCTCCTAAGGAATTTTGACTCATCTTTGAAATACTTCTGAGTATTTCTAAATTGCTTCTTACAATTACGTGTTGTCTTTGAAATGCTTTTGAAAATTTTCTTAAATGCTTCTTAGCATTTTGAAATAATTGAAAAGTAATCAGTTAGTATCTTAATGTTTCACTCATATGTTTTCTCATCATCAAAATTTAACTGCTTAATTACATTCATCATCAAAATCAAGCTAAGTACGAGGATTAGACTTAAAATTCTCCCCCTTTTTGATGATGACAAAATATTTGAGTGATGAACCTTTCATAAAATATACAATAAAGAAATTTAAAGTGGCTAACTACATGTTTAACAAATGCATGTGTAATATGCAGTGATTTTACTAACTTAGTGTGGCTCCCCCTAAATAGGTGCACTAAAATACACTAAGATTTTCTAGTACCTCTTTGATTTTTCTCCCCAGATTTTTCTACTATGATTTTTCTCCCTAAGTTACTCTAATTTTTTTCCTAAGTTACTGTGATATTTCTCCCCCTTTTTGTTATAATAAAAACAGCTTTAGAGATAGATAAAAAGGCTTTGTTCTAAAGAATTTAAATTGTGTATGAATGGACATTAGAATTTCTGAGCTACTAATATCAAAAGTTCTAAGGAAGTAAAAAAAATTTATTTTATCATGCTTCTGAAATTAGGTGCACACTTCAGAATTCTCAAAGGAAGTCTTCAGAATTTTTGAGGATGTTCAAAGACTATATTTAAGTGCAAAAAAGATTTTGAAACTCTATCAAAGTTTCTGAAATGCTTCAAAAATATTCTAGAAAGATAAATTACAACATTCATGTGCAGATTAGGTATACATGCATAATTCTAATCATCATAATCATGTGATTATTAACATTATAAAGCAATTAAATCATGCAATATGGAATGTATGTAGATGGATCTTTAGTTGGTATAAATTCTAAGCAGACATTATGATTTTGAACATGATCTCTAATAAAGTGAAGCAGAATCTCTATATGCTTAGTTTTGGAATGCAACACTAGATTCTTTGTCAGACTTATGGCACTAGTATTATCACATTTGATAGGTGTATCAACATATTTCAAACCAAAATCACATAATTATTGTTTCATCCATAAAATCTGAGCACAACAACTACCTGCAGCAACATATTCAGCCTTAGTAGTTGATAATGCCTGTTTGTTTCTTAGAAAACTATGATATAATCATGTTTCCAAAAAACTGATAAGATCCTAAGGTACTCTTCCTATCTACCTTATATCCAGTAAAATCTGCATCGAAGTAACTAATCAATTCAAATTATGAACCTTTAGGATACCATAAATCGAGGTTTGGAGTGTCTAAAAGGTATCTAAGGATTCCTTTTACTGCAATGAGATGTCACTCTCTAAGATCTAACTGGAATCTAGCACACATGAAGACACTAAATATTATGTCTGGTCTACTAATAGTCAAGTATAATAAAGATCCTAGCATGCTCCTATAAAGTTTATGGTAAACAGATTTATCTCTTTCATCCTTGTCCATCTTTAGTGTTCCATATCTTTTGCCGTCTTCAATATTAAATTTCTTCAGTAATTCTTTTGTGTACTTTTCTTAGTGGATAAAAATTCCTTCTCATTTGCTTGACTCGCAGTCCTAAAAAGAAGTTAAGTTCTCCCATTAAGCTCATTTTGATTTGACCTTGCATTGTCTTAGAGAATTCTTGGCAAAGATTTTCATTAGTTGCACCAAATACTATATCATCAACATAAATCTATAACTATAAGAATATCATTCATTGCATGATTAATGAAGAGAGCGATATCAACTTTATCCCTTAAGAAATATTTCTTAATTAGGAATTTGCTTACCCTCTCATACCAAGCTCTAGGATCCTATTTCAAACTATAAAGAGCATTCTTGAGTCAGAAGACATGATTTGGACCATGAGGATCTTCAAACCCAGGGGGTTGTTTTATGTAAACCTCTTCATCAATGAACCAATTTAAGAATGCAATCTTTACATCCATCCAATATAACTTGAAATCCACAAAGGATGCAAATGCAAGGATCATTCTAATGGCTTCTATCCTTGCAACAGGGGCGTATGACTCTTCAAAGTTGATACCTTCTTCTTGACAATAACCCTTTCCAGCTAATCTTGCCTTATTCCTCACAATAATTCCCGATTCATCTAATTTGTTCCTAAATACCCATTTAGTACCTATAACAAATTGATGGTCTGGTCTTGGAATAATAGTTCACACTTCATTCATTTTAAAATGGTCCAATTCTTCTTACATAGCTAAAATTCAGTTTTCTTCTTCTAAAGTTTGGTCCATGCAAGTTGGCTTTAGTTGACAAATGAATGCAAAATTGTCACATATTTCATGATAAGAGGATCTAGTTCTAATTCTATCATACATATCACCAATTATTTGGTTTTCAGGATGAGCATGCATGAATGTAATGCTCCACCTACCCAGGGCTATTACTCCATTTTACACCGTAAATCCACTATAATTACACAAAAATTTCCCCACTTCCAGGGTGGGGTTGCTATAGCCTCTTTCTGTAACTTCCGACTAGGGCCTATATGTCTCATTATTTTCCTTGCAATTGTTCTATTTTTAAGGGAATACTCTACTTGAAATTTGGCAGAATCTCCCCTAAAATATGTAGGTTAAAAGCTAGTACATACAATGATTATGATAAATGGTAATTTAAATGATTACACATCAAATCATAATCATAAAAATGCTAACATAAATCACAAAATAATCACACCCAAACTTTCTGTCCTAGGGTCGAAACCAATAATGATGGTAACTCAATTTAGGGGAATTCTATCACAATCTATACATGAGTCACTATGATATACCATATTATTTCATTTAAGATCATTTAATTACAATCACATAAACACATAAGGAATTTATAATTACATACATACACAATGGGATTCCAATCCCAATACATCATACCACAATAATGTCTTCGACTCTTGGCTCAACGGTTCAAACTTATAGCTGAAATTCTTTACCTAACCTATTAGCTAAAAATTTAAATAAAAAGGCATGTGTCCAGGCAACTCAATAAGTAGGCATAAATAATAACAACACATTATCATCATGTCGTGAGATGAACAACACAAAATACAACAGTATATTCCTATGTTCATTTATTATCATAAATACAACACATTATCATCTCACCCTGAGATGAGCAACATAAAATAATCACATCATGAGGCTTAAATTCTCATTCTTTCCATGCACACCTTACACCTTTTATGCTTATAATAATAAAAGTTAGATATCGTGCCATGCAGGCACCTCATATCAAACCACATATCAACACTATGTTCAACACGCATAAAATACAAAATTGTGCCATTTAGGCACGCCATACATAATTATACTTTATCATAGAATGTTCCTTATTCCATTACTATACACATTTATATAACATTGTATGATACACTTCATTTAGGATAACAACTTAGGATACTCTCTATCCCCAAAATCCATTTACACGTTCAAGAGAATCATAGATTGGGATGTTTATTATCCCTACTATGTAATACAATCACCTTATATCATAATCACCCACTATTTCAATCTAGGGATACTCTTTATCCCTCGCATTTAGACATCCATATACAAGAATAGTGTCTTTATGCCTAAAATAAGGGATAACATCTATCCTTGACATTTAGTAATTACAAAACATCATAAATCTCATTATTTAGACTAGCCAAGGATATCAACAATCCCTAAAACAAAATATGCATGCCTAAGTTTCAAACAATGGGATATTCTGTATCTCCATTCATGCATTCAACAGACAAAGAAGGTAGCATACTTACCTTAATGAGAATCATCCTATCATCCTTTCGAACTTAGTTTGTCATTCACATACTAGGAGATCCTACATAAATAGCATAATCTAACATTTCATATAGATATTTATGCATTCACATGGTCATTTTTCATCAATGTAATGAAATACATTGATCAATTAGCAAGATTTATCTATAAAGGAGTCTACATTTATCTTATTATGGAGTAGTTATAGTAAATTGACCATAATGTTCTCATATTAATTCTGAATGAGATGATTATTTTCCCTTTATTTATATAATTTCAAGGCCTATATATTTCATGTTTAACACTTTTTCCAATTCAACATTCAAATAGGGTCGTTGGGCCCCATAATTGACACCTTTCATAGTTAATCATTTTCCATGAATAGTTTTAGTAATTTGGGCATTACTCTCTCATATGAATCCTGAATTAATTAAATAATTAATTATCATTTTGTAGATAATTTTAATTTTACAACTTTCATGTTGACCACATTTGCTAATTCATCTCCTAATTCGATTCATCGGCCCCACAAGTTAATGCCTAATGATTTAAGACTATTAAACTATTTTTGCTATAACTCTTTCATATCAACTCAGGATTTAATGAATTTTATCTTGTTGGAAAGATAAATTAAATAGATAAAAATTTTATGATAATCACATATTCAAAATCAAACTATTTAGGGGCCAAAATTGGGACGTCATCATCATCAAATGCAATTTCAGGATGAACATGCTGGCAGTAGTGAATTTTAGGGTATTTTCTTCCTAGATTTTTTTAGACCTATTAGCAATGGAATTGTTCCACTAAAATTTGTATATTTTTCATTTATGATATGAAAAATGACCTATATTTTTATATTCACAAAATCAATTCATTTGATAAGGTTTTAACCAACCTCAAAATGGATACCTAATAAGGCATTTGAATGCAATACACATGTTCTATTTCATACCTTGTTGTCCACCTTAATCATCACATTAATTCCAATATATTTGAGATAATTAACTACCGTATTAATACCCTAACTAAACCATGATTAATCCCCTATTCCAGCCCAATATAGTGTGGATAGCAACTGTATAGTTCATTAAATTTCAATTTCCAGCTACCCTGTTTCATGCCCATGATCACTAATCCATATCTAATTTTAATAAAATATTAATCATGCATTATTTAATTTAACCACAAACCCTAATCCTTATTAAAATTTCTAGCAAACCCTAGCTTAAACTAGGTTTAATTTCTACCAAAAATTCCAGCAATATATACGCTAAATAATGCCATACACTTAATCAACAATCTATTTTAATAATTAACTCACCTTAAACTTGGATTTTAATTTGTGGATCCCACTTGTAGGGAAAATTCTTCAAGATTAGAGGGTTGCAACTTTTTGAATCAAAGGAAAAATCACATTATGACTTACAAATCACTTGTATTTACTAATGCTTTCATTTCTTATAGCCAACGCTAGTTGAAATCAAGCATTTGGGAAATGAGGAATTGGGGAAAAACATGGGGAGGGGTGTTACATGAGAGAAGATGATAGGATTTTCTTTTTTTTTTTTTTGGGGGGGGGGGGGGGGGGGGGTGCCACCCTCATATA
>JAYJMB010033299.1:0-13706 GCA_036873735.1 Pouteria campechiana
TGTGTAGATAACATATCTTAATTTTAATTTTGACCATCCTTAATAATAATAAAATGAAGCATTGATGTCCTGAGACTAGAAGCACATTGTTCAGATCTTAGATGTGATTTTGTGAGTTTAAGAACTGAAGCTGAATCTTCTCTTTTGGACAGTCCATTTTATCCCTCTGAACAGTCGATTGAACAAGTGGCTAAATTTTAGATTATAGAAACCTTTTCTCCTCTAGGAAACTCATGGTGGATGGTACAGATTGATAATTTTTCCTCATAATTGATTTGTATGGGAAGATAACAAGTACTTATTTGTGTCCGTCAGTCTCTACCATATCCTACCGATTATATGCCACAGCCCAGTTGCACATTTTGAGTGCATATGCGTGGCTATAAATGATTTTAAATGCAGAAGAAGTGCTGTGATAATTTGGTTTGGGCTTGTTTCTAGGTTTTACTGAAGAGAGAAATGCTCAAGATGCTAAACAACTCTTTTAAGTGATTGGAACTGGTAGACTCTCTGCCATTATTTCAATGTCACAACTCTCATTTCTTTCTTTTAAGAAATGGATATTGGGCAATCAATTCATGAAATCTGCTTCCAGGTTTGGTTTTAATCTTGGAAATCAAGCAAATGTGATTACTTGGCAGATTTTATTTGAAGAGAAATCAATGGAAAGAAAAGGAATGTATTTTGAAAAGGGGGGAAAAGGAAAAGGGACGTTAAAAGGTGGGCTTTGTAAAGTGTGACATTTCTAACCATAGCAATTATGTAACAGTGATTACATAATTGTTTCTGAATGCCTTTTGTCCAGAAGATCAACTTGGAGAAGAAGGGATTTTTGCATATGGTCCACTTTTTGGGTGCAAGAGAGGAAAAGGGACCTTAAAAGGTGAGCTTTGTAAAGTGTGACATTTCTAACCATAGCAATTATGTAACAGTGATTACATAATTGTTTCTGAATGCCTTTTGTCCAGAAGATCAACTTGGAGAAGAAGGGATTTTTGCATATGGTCCACTTTTTGGGTGCAAGAGAGGAAAAGGGACCTTAAAAGGTGAGCTTTGTAAAGTGTGACATTTCTAACCATAGCAATTATGTAACAGTGATTACATAATTGTTTTTGAATGCCTTTTGTCCAGAATATCAACTCGGAGAAGAAGGGATTTTTGCATATGGTCCAGTTTTTGGGTGCAAGAGCCATAACTTTCTTGCAACATATCTTAGCCTCTAATTGGATCAGAATCCCCATAAATGTGTTTGAGAGCTAGGGTTTAAACTGCTAAAGGAGGTTGTTGGTGTGCAAGAATAGAGATCTTTCAATTGGGGAGTCCCTTTAAATCTTATCAGCACTGCATGATGGAACATGCCAATTCATGTTATAATCCTTTTAAAATCCAGAATTTCAGTCTAAGACATAAAGAGAGCATTGAGAATTTATCCTTTTTTTTATATATCTTTCCTTTTTCCTTTCTATTAGAAAACGATTTGGGGCACTGCTTAGAAAACCGGACAGGATTGGGAACCGGCCGAGGCACCGATCTGGTTGAGGCCAGTCATCAGTTCTTCTTTTTTTTAATATAAAAAATAAAAAAATAAGTAAAATATACTTATATTAATTTAAATATACTTTAAATATACTTATTTAAAAATTAAACTCATTAATTGGTGAAAATATTAATAACTAATTGTAATTATAATTATTTATTATAATTATATTATGCTGACGTCACCGACTTAACCTGGTTCGCTCCACTGGTTGAACTAGAACCGGAGAGTTAAACGTTTCAATCTTCTGTCTAGTTTTCTAAACATTGATTTGCGGTAGAAAAATGGAATAAGAGGAAATTTTGTTCAATTAAGGTCAAGTTGAACTTGCAAGTATTAAGTTTTGGCTCATTTTGTAAACAATTTAATCTCACCTAGGCTAAAGTTTTGATGAGCTTCAATTGACTCGGCTTGGCTTGAGCTCGAGCTTGTTTATATTTGTGATAAATATGCATGATGTCATATGTAGGATGTTTTATACCTTATTAAAGATGCATGTTAATTGATTTTGCCCTGACTAGGCTTATGCTTATGCTTGCAATTGATTTGAGACCTCTGAGTGTAGGAAAAAAAGTATATACCTTATGATAATTTGGCATCATCATGGTAATGAGGAGCCTACATAGGAGCTAAAATAACCTTATGGGGCTTATTAGTCAATTTCATAGTTAGAAAAGGTTTTTTTATTAGTTTTAGGCTATTTTGATCCAACTTGGATCTTCGTTTTGAGCCTCAAAGCTTTCTAGTAATTTTCATTGTGGTCAAACTTTGGGCAAAAAAAATGTTCAATGAGGTATCAAAATAGCTCCATTTTAATTGTTCTTAGGCTAGTTTTAAGACAATCGAAGTTATACAAACCAAGGTTGTTTGAAAAAGTCATAAGCTCTAGCATAGTTGTTAAAGGCATGCCTAGGCTCAAGGCTCACTTAGGCTCATCTCTTGCACTTTGAGGTGCGCTTGGTGCACCCAATTGAACTTTCCTAAAAATTTATTAAAAGAAAAAACTTTCAACATTCAAATAGGTTTCTAACTTCTTCGATTTCCCCTTTCTTTCTTGGCTTAACCAAAGTTGATGTCCTCCATAGGATTATATTTAATATTTGAGTTCTTATAAAATACAGATACAATTAAATTTTATTTAATTTTACTTAATGTGTGCCTTGCTTTACTTAGGCATGCGCTTTGCCAATGTGCCTTCCCCTAGACTCCAAGAGGTCTAGGGGAATTTTGGTAATTTCTATTTTTTATTTTTAGAGTTTTATTAAAATAGCTTGTTATGGACAACAATGAATAGTTTTGTGGTGAAGCTTTCCAGAGATTGGATTCTGAGAATGATTCCTTAGGACGTGGTGTTCAAATCTTGGAATGATTCCTAGTTTTTCTTTTTTCTTGAATCATATAAAATAACTTTCCCTACAAAATTATAATTTTGAAGTACCAGAAAAACTTCCTATTAGAATTGATGAAGGGCTTGATCGGTAATGCGGACTGGATTGGAATGGAATGGAAAATGATTTCAGTAATATAGGGACAATGTCAGTCATAAATTGAATAAAGTTAAGATATAAAAGTGGGTAGTAATTAAAAATATAAGTAATAATGGAAAAAAAGGGTTGTTGCGCAAAGTGCATGTTAAATAAAGCCCTGGAAATTTTCCAAGCAAATCCATTCTCGTGTGCTGATCAAGCCGAAGTAAATTTTTTTTTTTTTTTCAAATATCAGATTTTTTTCAAGCCAAGTTCAGGTTTGCTTGCTTCAACTCTTTTACACCAGCCTAGTTTAGATGCATCATTGCATAATTTCCAAGGAAAAAATGTCTTCATTGGTTTCATGTTAGCGTTTGTTTCCAAGCTCAAGGTGCCCAATCCATCTTCCATCTCATTGGAAATCAATTTTGGACTACTTATGGGATTGGCAATAGTTCTCCTGTGGAATCACATAATGCTTTGCTGCTTTTGCCTTTGTGTTTCTGTGCCGTGATAGCTTTTGCTTTAGTACTACTGCTCCTATGATGGCTTCCATGTTCTTCTTGATAATGGATATGCTTGCAGTTGATGTTGAATGGCCGAAAATGTATTCCTTCCCACCTGCAACTTCCTGCCTTTTTGCAGTCTTACTTATAAAAGGACTTTGTCATGCAAAATCTGAAGAGCCAGTTTCTTTCTTACTTTACAGAACTACAATTAAAGTTTCATAATTTTGTAGTGACGGGAAAAAACTTATGAAACACTCAGATGACACAACCTATATTATAACAAGACCCATTTTGTCTCTTTGATTTACCTCATTGTTAAATTACAGAAGTACCCCCCCAGTACCTGTGATTAGTGGTTTTCTGCTTGTATAATTTCTTGTATCATAGGGATATTTTGTAATTTCTGTGTAATCTGCTGAGTAACATTAAATTCCAGCATGTCATCGATCTTTAAAGTAAGCCTTTGATTGAAATTGGCTTAGGGAGGCCCCCAAATGTCTGATGTGACCATCTTGGTGGAAGTAGCGTTTGCAATATCACTGAAAGGAAAAATATCACTAGCCCAGAAGAATTATTTTTATCAGAGCTAATGTCTATTTATTGAGGAACTTCATCACCAAAATAGAAAAAAAATTAAAACAATAGATAAAATTGTAGAAAATTTCAATGAAACTTCAGAATAAATTAATATAAATATAAATAAACATTCAATCTAAAATATATGTAACCAGTACTGGAAATACATAGATGTGAAGCATGCAAAAAAGACTGTCAGAGGTGTTTATAAAACTAAGAAGATTCTGTAATATTGGCCAAGATATTTCGCATATCAATTTTATTCATCTATTATCATTAATTTGAACTTAAAAATTAACTTGGAAATTGCTCCCATGTTTCCACCTTTTAATATATCCATTATCATAATAATAAATTCTATCATCATTGCACCTGGGTTAAATCATTCGATTTGGGAAAAATCCTCAAGTCAGTCCTAATTATAACTAAATTAAAATCATTTAAAAAATCACCAGTTATAAATATACCTAAAATATCTTTTTTTTTGTTTTTTATCAATCACCTGTTAAGGCTCAAAAATTGAATTAGAAATTTCCCCCAAATTATCCCTAATTGTACTAAATCTCTAGTTACTTACAAATTGATAGTCCAAATTGGAGTTTTTGGTAGATCTATCATCATTATAGTTTTCCCTATCATCAATATCCATAATATGGGTTAAATCATATGATTTAGGAAAAAAATTCTCATTCAAATAGATGTCTCCAAATTGAAAAAAGATACTAAATCCGCTTTTCTAAATTAGATAGATTTTCTCTAACTATAAAAAATGAGTTCAAATCCATGAAACATCAAGTCAGACACCCAGGCTGGAAAACCAATAAATCTTCTATGTTTTCCTGAATTAATCTTGTCTATTAGATGTGAAAATGTGTCTTTCCTACTCTAGGGAAGATATCACAACAAGAGAACAGGGGAAATGAGGAAGAGAGAAAAAAGGGATGTTTGTGCATCGGGAGATATTATTCCCAATAAATGGTGATGAATTTAATTTTTTAAAATAATATATCCTTTTTATTGATAAAATCTTCTAAATTAGAAATAAACAGTTTTCCAAGGGCGATAATTTATCCCTCATGCCCCAAAAAGACAACATAGGTTATTATAACCAATATTTTCGATTTCGTGGACCTTGGTTGGGAACAATGCAAAAGAGGTCCCTCATTTAAATATTATACTAAATGATTTTGCTTTCACTCATCTTGGTTTTTATTTGTTGAGTTTTACACCCCCCCCTTCCCCCCTGGTTTTCTTAGGCTCTCCATTGTCTGGTACCCTCTTCTTTTATCCGACTATACATGCATCCAGTACTGACTAGAATTCCTCTGAAGGACACTGGTTGGAATTCTAGTTCCAATTTTTCTTTTCTTGACTTTTGCAGTATCTGATGTTTAAATTTCTGAAATTCAATGTGATGTTTGGGGTTTTGTGTGCTCACATTGCTAGTGTTTGGATTTTTAATCTACTGATATTCACCATAGTGATTGGCTTTTTGTGTCAATTATTATCTGTCTGCTACATTATCACGTCTCATAATTTGTAAATTCGTTGATGTGGGCAATACAATTACAGAATTTGAGACTGATAGGCTTTTGCTACTGTTTTCAGGGTGAGCAGAATCTCTGGCAAAGTATACTGAACGCAAGTGCAAAAGTCTCAACTTCTCCTCCTAAGATGACCTGGCTCATTCAGGCCAATTAAGTAGCATTTTCAGAAATATGGGTCCAAGTGTTGCAGCAGTAAACAGAAACCACAGCTCATGGTTCTCCAACTTTACTCCTATTGATGTAATCTACATATACAGGGTTGAAGAACTCCCTATTGCCTTCATAACTCCATTGTAGCATCATGAATTCATTTCAAAGAGTTCTGGATGGCGATCAGAATTCACAAATAGATACTATACGTCCTTGTTAATCGGCCTTTGGAGAGGTTCATCGATGTACTGAAGTCCAATGACTTGAATTTCTTCTGGATTGCAGAGAAAGTTCTCATTTCCTGTCTCTTTTGTGCCAGTAATTATGCTCCCTTTAAAAATAAATAAAAAAGAAAAATTGGAAACATATATTATAGGGCAATGAGACAATAGAAAAACTGGAAACATATGCTTGTAGGAGCTGAAGGCCAATAGAAAATCTGTAGTATTGCCACATGGTCTTGCTACATATGTGGGCTCGGGTTTTCACCCAAAATAAGTACCTAATCAGGTTTTTCTCATTATTCTTTTTTAATTTTGTAATCTCTCAAGCTAGCTGCCAGTTTTGGCAGCCAAGCTAGTGGGACGGGCCAGGCTTAAGCATCCTTTCATCTACAAGTTCACTCGTCACACCTTAAGAAGAAATGCATGTTGGAAAGATCGCAGGCTATCACCAAACTCCCTGACTTGATTTGGTACTAGGATTATCCAGTTCTACTTTCAAGTCGGCTGAGGCCATCATGAACCAAGGAAAAGTTGATCAGACAATCTAATCTTGCCCATTGGACTGCCGGACTCAAATCAAACCATCCATACATCTGGATCAGGTCGCTTGCTATTTCACCATGTTGCATGTTTCCTCATCCTGTATTCCACGGGGCCAGGCACTCAGACGTCATCGAGTCCATGCAACAATGAGTCTTTTCCCTTGATTTACTCCTTTCAGTGTGTTAGACTCACCACTCCAAGCCAAAGGTTTCGGGAGAAATCATGTGGTTGCATGAACACAACCTAACAATGATGCCTATCCCTGTTACTAAGCAGGAGCTCCATCCAAAGTTCACTGGTAACGTTAACCCACTTTGAAATGAATGAAATAATGTTAGACATCTACAATCGAAATGCTTCATCCATGGGGAAAAATGCATGAAAGGAAATGCCGATGTTTCCAAAAAGGTAAAATAGTTCATAAAGAAAAAAGAGGATACTGGCATTCTTATTTTGCACTTTTGTCGTTCATGGGTGACTTTGAATCTTTGACTGTGAAAACTAAAACAAAGTCTTATTATTTTACAGCACACCATATATACACACCCATACTACCTAAAGATCAAACGATATATGTAAGGAAGAGAAACTCCTGGAGTCTTTATTCCTTTGGTACAGCACCACAGCTTCATTTCAGAGAGTTTTCAATATCGATTACAAAACGATACTTCACATCCTTATTTACCATTCTTTGGAGAGCTTCATTGATGCACTGAATTCCAATGACTTCTATTTCTGGGTAGATCTTATGAGCTGCACAGAAATCTACCATTTCCTGTGTTTCTTTAGTACCCCCAGTTATACTCCCAGAAATGGTTTTCATCCCTGCAGAAAATGACACGGGTTACTGCATCACAGAAAAACGTTATCGTGGTGCAATGAGACAACAGGAATGCTAATGGCAAGATCTGAAGACCATGTGAATATATGAAACAACCATAGTGGTGCAATTAGCACTAATGCTTCTTAACAAAGTGATCAAGCCTTGAATCAAGGTTAATGCTTACAACTGGTTATCCCTTTCTCACCATCAATCTTAGTTTACAGACATCGGCCACCTGACAGCAGTATTATCAGAACCGGACCGGTGGTTGAACCAGTCAGGCGTCTGGTTCGTGGCCTGACCGGTTCAACTGGATGAACCGTTTTTTTATTTTCTTAGAAAAAACTAAAAATATGATACAACATGATTTTAAAAAATCTAAATCATAGATATTAATCTAAATATAAAGATCTTTTATTATAATGTTATATTACTTTAATTCATTATTTTATTCTATTAAAAATATTACAAGTAAAAAAAATTCACCATTGAACCAAACTGGGCTGGATCGGATTGGTCTGACTGGCCAATCTGGCCGGTTCTGATAACACTGCCTGAAAGTTGTACTTTTGACTTTCAAGCTGGGCAACAATCATGGAAATAAAATAACAAAGGTATTGCAAGCTTCTGCCACTTTGAGGCATCAGGCACTCACATTAGGTAACCGCTTCTGTATTTGCAAGTAGCTTCCTACCTGCAAGCAGCAGGAGTGTACTAAGAATAAACAAAAATGCAAGTTTCTAAAGATTACCTATATTGAGGTTTGCCGGACTTAGTTTAATTTCACTTGGGAAGCCCACCAATGCAAGAATCCCACCAGTCTTCAGGAGTGGCATGTATTGATCAAATGAATAGTCCCCAGAAGCGGTAAGAATGATGAAATCAAGAGATTTTGCAGCATCCTGAAAGAGAAACATGCCACAAAGCAGCATAATCAGAATTTTAATACAAGAATATTACAGGACTATTCACATCCAAACAACTCATATCCACTAAAGGGCATTTCAAAAATTTGTGCCTGTCATTACATCTTTAAGGTTGACAGCATGTAGATAACAGCAATCTCATTTGGAGAGCTATGGAAAATAAATTATGCCTGGGATTTAGCACTTCAACATTTTTCAAGTGACAGGTCACCAGGGATCGGACCCTCAACCCCATTCAAGGATTCTTAAGCTGAAATACATTCATTTTTTCTGTCAATGACTTGTTTATTTTGGCATTCAATATGCAAATATATGAGGGCAAATGCAAATGTGACATTCATGATAATCTCGACATGTTGGAGAGTTGTTATAATATGTTTTACCCTGCAGTGTATAAAACGTATGGGTACTCCAAGGTTCAAAAATCCAAGAAGGGAGCAAAAAGAATCAGTTCAAGAAGTCATGAATTACCTCCATCTGCTGTTTATCAGAAGAGATCACAAATCTGTCTGCCCCCAAGAGTGTCAGGGCCTCCTCTTTCTTGGATTTGCTTGTGCTGAAAATTGTTACACTTAAACCAAATGCCTTTCCAAATTTCACAGCCATATGACCAAGGCCACCAAGACCAATGACACCAAGAGCTTTACCAGGTTGGTTCATCTTATGGCGCATCATGGGGGAATACACTGTAATTCCTGCACATAACAATGGTGCTGCAGAAGCTAATGGATAGTCATCTGGTATCCTATAGCAGTACCTGTGGATTCAGGTGCTATTAGATGTGATGTGATAATTGACTGTATCATTTTTGAAGTGTCAAGTATAGATTTGCCCATCCCTCAGGTGCAGAATGCAATGGTCTACATGCCACCACAGATATCGCCCTGGTCATGCTGCAACTTGCAGATGCCATCCCAATATCAGGCTGGAAAACTCATCCACTAGACCACAACATCCAAAATAAGTGGAATAAAATACTAAACTTGCCCAAGGATTTTACCCATTCATCTGTTCCATGCAACTGGATCCAATCTATGAGAAACCAGCTGACCTTTTGAGAAGGAAATGAGGACAGAGACCCAACATGATGGAGAGTTTATACTCGAAATCTACTAGATAGGTTGCCTTATGTGGGCTTCACACAGCTCTTAATATTTGGATAAACAAATGCCATTGCATAGTTGTTGAAAGTATAGTTATGAAAAATCAGTGATTTAATTTAAAACTCATCCAGTTCAACTAGAACACATGATCTTTCAAAAGTTGAGTGATCTGAGTCACTATGAAGCTTGACCAACTTGACTGGACTCATCAAGTTGTCCATCCAACTCATTCGATTCTGTTGCCTTTTCATAATGACTCATCCAAGTCACTCGGCTGGTAATGCTAGACGTTGGATTTATATTTCAATCGTAAATCAATTTTGTAAAAATAAAGTAATTTTTGTATACCAACTCAAAGTCAATAAAGACTTAGTTAAGTCTTTCAAGTTGACCCAACCTGCAAGCATACTTTAGTCAAGGTTTCAATTTTTCCAACTATTGTGAGAAGTAGAAACAGGAAAGCTAAAAGAGCAAAAGATCCAACCAGCAAAATGGAATGTGAATTGTCTAATAATTAGTATGATCATCATCAAAAAAATTTAAAATTGCATGTATATAGAATCATAGTAATCTATGCCTTTTCCGGTTATTCCAACTAATTTGGAAAATAATAGAAGGAAAAATAAGTAAAGCTGCATTCTAGAATAAAAGTTACTGAAACAATTCAACCCCTATGATGTTCTCATTGAATTTTCCACCAATGCTCCATCTCAATATTAAATAAGCAGAAAAATTGTATTCAAGTTGTAAACATGATGATGCCAATAATGTCAAAATATGTTCTAAGACAGTTTAAATTCATTTGTAGGAATTGCCAGGTCACCATAATGTCCTACCACCAACCAGCTGAGCAAAATGAGTTCAAATAAGGCTTTCAAAGCAATGAAACAGCTATTTAGGAAATCAAAAGACAACAAACATAGTTTGACATGACAGAAATAACTTGCCTCTCATGAACCACAACATGGCTGGAATATCCTCCTTTTGTGATTGTGCCATCCACATCAAGCCCATTGAAAGTGAGAATGGGAAACTTTGCACAATATGATTCTAGTCTGTCACTACAGTATTCACACTCTCTACATGAATTGACATATGTTCCCACACCAACATGGTCGCCAACGTTGAAGCTTTTAACATTGGAACCAACCTCTCTGACAATACCTACAATCTCGTGCCTGATAAATACACAACACAGAAAAACATGAGGCCATTGGCAGGGAGAATTCCCCATTGTTGACAAAGTTTCAGACACATGGTTCTTTCTTATATGATGTTTGGAGGAACATACCCAGGCACCAAAGGATAATTTGAGTCTCCAAGTTTATTCCTTGTCCACATAACATCAGCGTAACAAACTCCACAATGGGTTATTTTCAGTGAGACATCATCAGATCCAGGAACCCTACGAATCCAGTAAATAGAGATCCCAGAATATCAGATCCAGCAACCCTATAAATCCAGTAAATGAGATCTAGAAAAGACAATGTTATTTCCATGATGCTACTCTAAAACACAAATAGAGCGAAGATTTGACGACCAGAGAAAATCTACAGGCCAGCCATCATTACTCATCAGAAATGTTAAAGTCCATGGACAGCAGAAATTTATCAATTACTTTAATAAATGTGGGACCAAATCCATTGAAAAAGTAATTTTGAGCTGTGGATGGTATGCATTGCAGATGTATGACATGTTTCCATTGGCAACACGTTTAGGAGGACTAATTAAAAATGTTACCCTTCCATCAAAAGCTAAGTAACTGTGCTAGATAGAATTGAAGGATGACACATTAACCAAATAAGCCAAATTGAAGAAGAATACAAACCAGTCCCAGAGCTATTAGACAAAAACAGCATTGAAAAAAGTTCCTAGGTGGAAAGTTAATGGAGAAATGTATTAAAACACTCATCTAAATTCTTCATTCCTCTATTCATTTGTTTCATATGAATGAGATTTTATTCAAAAAGCAACAAGAAGATGCAACCATCCTGAGATAAATCCCTAGTGGCCAGCCACATAAGTGCCGATTTACAGGCAATGAAACAGACAACTAGAAACAAAGTGAAGAAGACCAGAGACTTGACACCAAAGGAAACACCAATTGTGACCACTGCATAATGATGACATATTCAAGTTCTCGGTTCTAAACAAACTGCATGGAATGTACTCCTATTACCTTATAGTCATGGCTCTGTTTGCAAAGAATAGGTACCAGTTTAGACTTTAGAGGAATGTATAAAAACCTACATCCACTTGAAAAGGATCCAACTTACAAAATGAGAAGTTCTTCATAGGATCCAAAACATGTGGACCAGATAATGAAGAAATGAAAATTACTGGTTCATAAATACCTGCGGCTGAATTTGTATGGTGAGAGAATTCCTGATGGATCTCTTGCTGCCCATCCAAGGCATTCGTTGTTCCCACTTTCTGTTGTCATTGCAACCTTCACTTCCAACTGACAAAAAGCTTGCAAGAGCTTTAAATATGGTAGATATTTACTAGATATACAAATGGGAAGTTTTCGTGTCACTTTTCTTCTTTGGTAATTTTATAAGGAAAATCTTGTCAGATAAGAATATAGACCTTTGGCCATGCAATAATATGATATATTTGTCCATGCATCATCCCAACAAAGTTTTGTCAGAAACCTAGAGAATGGTGAATCCAAAGTTCCAAACTATTGCATGCATAACATGTCGAAACTAACTTCAGTTGCATCTTTTTAGATTACTATTTTTTCCCAATATAACATTAAAGACCAGTCTGAATTTTCTATAAGTAATTTGTCGTCATCATCATCATCTGCTATTTTCCCACCTATGTGGGGTGAGCTACATGGACTTTGTTGTGTCATTCCCATCAATCTGAGCTGTATCCTCAATAATTCCAAGTATTTTTATATCTAAATAAGCCCAGGTACTTTTGTATCTTTCAAAAAGATCTCTAATCATGTTCTTTTAGAAGTCAGTGGGAAAGATATGAAAATACTTGTGTTCACCAAACATATAAATGACATCCATCTACAAAAGTTTTGCTCTTACTACTAGTTCCAAGCCAATTAAAGGACGAGATGTGTGAGGTTGGCAGTCAGCAGTAATATTTTGTTGCCACATCTTATAGCATCTCTTTGGAGGTGAAATTGTATAAGAAATTCATCCTCTTAAAATTAGAAGCATAAAGGCAAAAGTTTAACTAAAAAGAAGATTCAAATCTTCATTGCATACTAACTCTTCATGTTCTTTAAAAAACAAATGGAAATGAATATTAGGCATAAACTTATGAAAAAGGGAACAACCCCAGAAATCCTGGAAGGCCATAAAAGCAGATGAAATGGCAGCTCCTCTATGAAAACAGTAGGTCTTGATGGAGTGAAGCTTTCATAATTGCTTTAAAAGGACATCAAACATGATTTTGTTTCAGACTAATATAAAGTCAACATTGCTGCTTCCATGTAGACTAAGAGTTGGACTACCACAGGCATAAAGTGAATGAATGGAGAAAGGGAAAGAAATAGAAGCAACGCCTAACTGTAAGTTGTTTCAATTCCAACTTTTGAGCACCAAAAGTCACCACATTCCCAACCATAATTAGATGTTCATTACTTTATTTCCATCACTAGCACCAATATCATCAGCATATTGGTATTTCCATAACCATTTTGGAGTCAGATTTACAGATATTTTCTGGCAATGATATGTGAGACCATCTTAAATAGCACACCCTCATCATCACCTCAATCCAAGGCCCACTCAAGTCTTCTCCTCATCCCATGCCATTCAATCATAACCAAAGTGGTGCTCTGAAAGGAACTAACTTGATTCCACATTGTCCAACAATTCAAATAATATTCAGTCAACACGAACCATAGCTTGGATGAATTTGCAAGTAAACACAAGGCTACAGGGAACACCCAGGAGAACAATGGGACCTAAGCTGTTTCAAGCATCTAGTCACTTTTAATGGCGGTCAACCGCCAACATGCTGACTTTCCATCCCCAGTATCCTCCAAATAGCACCCACCACTTGGGCAATTTTAGTGAAAACCACACACCCCCAACCCACTCTAACCCCATTAAAAAATCAACCTATCTTCCTAATAACACCCTCAGATAAATGCTTGAGCGATGAAACAGAAATACAACTACATAGCAACGAAATAACGAAAAGATACTGTGTAGGGGAAGGCAAACAGCAAATAGATAATTAGTTCTCTTTCGTACCAAGGATGTCAGATTGATGTTTTTAACGTATCAAAAAGCGCGAGTTTCTCCATCCAAAATTAACATATTCAGCCTT
>JAYJMB010033299.1:13806-35308 GCA_036873735.1 Pouteria campechiana
CCAAGGATGTCAGATTGATGTTTTTAACGTATCAAAAAGCGCGAGTTTCTCCATCCAAAATTAACATATTCAGCCTTCACTAGATTCATCTACATAATTATTTTCAAATTCCTTCCATTCTCCTTCCTTTTCACCGCTGCAATCACAACATGCCCCAAATGTTACGCATGTTGATAGAAAGTGACGTCAGAAATAAAGATTCCTCGCGAAATTTGATTAGAAACAACAGATCGCATATAAGTTATCATTGAAATTTTGCGGCGACTGTTGCATCCAAGATCCATGCCTATCATGCTAGTCTGTTAACGGATGGATTTGAAAATTCCGTCAGATTGTCGGAAATCCAGATGCACCGTACCGCTCACATACCTTTCGATATGCTCGTCGTTACCCCCCTCCTCTATCCCTCGGACTCCGTGCCTGGTACTGGGAAGAAAGAAGCTTTTTCGAAGCCCACTTCAGATGTCAACTCAGCTACGGTGTGTGGACTGAAGTCGACGCCACCTGCGCGCTTGGCAGTCGCGCGTGCATCGACGAGCGCCTGAGCTTATCACCGCTTGACGGGATCCCTTTCTCTTATTTCCAATTATAATTATAAGTTTTACTAAATCCTGATATTGAATATAAAACTAATTTTAATTGAATTTAAGTGAGTGTGGTGCGGTTCAAGGAGTGGCCAGACCATATTTTACGAAAGTAGACATATAGCATTTTATTAGGGTAATGATCCACTGTTGCTGGCATCACCTGCAGCTATCTAAATGTTGCCCTCTTCTAACGAGTTATCTGGACTGAATATTCTTAAGAACTATGATTAGAAACCTTTATTTTTTTTATCTAAAAATTTTATTTATTCTATAATCTGCATCATTTTTATTTATTTTTTTCACGCTTCTCTTTTACATTTTCTATCTTCTACCCCTATCAATTGAAAAATCTTTATAACTATATTCCTTTTTTAAGGCTTACATGACATTTTAACTGTCAAAGCAACTTTTTTTTATCATTATTTATATTTTTTTATTATTTCTCTTTTTAATTAAAAAATCATGTTACTAATGTCTATCTCTTCTTATTATTTTCTATATATCATCTTTCTAATATACTCTGTCCAAACGGAACCTCAAGCACTCTGATCATGTCGACTACATTTGGCAGCACTCTCTCCAAGCAAAGCTATTGTCAGAAGGCTTTCCCCATAAATAAATTGAGTCCCAAACATCGATAATTGTTTGGTGTCTCAACTAGCCAAAGATGCATTGTAGGTTGGTTAAACATTAACTGACTAGCCGATGCTTCTATTATTTTTCTTAATATTTTTAATTAACGTAAAATTTCCCATGCTCTTTTGCGTTATCAACTGTGTTTCGCGGCGCCAAATGCGAAGTCGTTAGACGGATAGCTTAGAGCTGCTCAGTCTCAAACTTCTTCCCGCCCAAAAAACAGAGAGTAGTTCTGATTGGCCCCACATCATGGCCCACCAGCACTCTCTGGTATGATCTCCACCACCCAAGATGACACCCAGCCTACTCCAAATCTCCCAATGCGGCATGGAAGAAGAACAATTCCCTCCCTTCTCAAACACTCCACTTCCAAGCTCTCCAACCTCCTCCTCGTTGCCTCCGTCTCCAAATCCCTCGCCGTCTCCGGTACACGATCTCTCGATCCATTAGCCGTCCCAGTCACCGAATCCCTCGTCCTCCACATCCTTCACCGCGCCCGTCTCCATCCCTCGAAGAAGGTGGAGTTCTTCAAATGGGCTTCTACCAGGCCTTCTTACAAACACACTCCGTGCGCCTACTCGCAGATGTTCCGCACCGTCTGCCGCGCCGGCCGCCTTGAGGAGGTCTTCCCTCTCTTGCGTTTGATGAAGGACGACGGCGTTGTCGTCGATTCCGCGACTTTCAAGCTCCTTCTTGATGCCTTTATCCACGCGGGTAAGTTGGATTCGGCTTTGGAAATTCTCGATGAGATGGAGGAATTGGGTGTTGGTTTGAATCCCCGCATATATAGTTCTATTCTTGTGGCTTTCGTTAAGAAAAATCAAGTGGGTCTTGCTCTTTCGATATTTTATAAGTTATTGGAAGCTCCGAACGGTGATGGAGCTACTGCTCCTGATGTCATTGCTTGCAATGAGCTTCTTGTTGCTCTTCGGAAGGCTGATATGAGGGATGAATTCATAACAGTTTATTCGAAATTGCATGACAAGGGGTTTGAATTCAATACGTGGACCTACAACATCTGTATTCATGCATTTGGGTGTTGGGGGGATTTGGGCTCTGCTCTAAGACTCTTCAAAGAGATGAAGGATCAGGCCCCATCGTCCAACCCGGATTTATGCACTTACAATTCTTTGATCCAAGTGCTTTGTTTGGTTGGGAAGGTGAAAGATGCACTGGTCATTTGGGAGGAATTGAGGGGGTCTGGTCATGAACCTGACACATTTTCTTACAGGATCTTGATCCATGGGTGCTGCAAATCATATAGGGTGGAAGATGCAATGCTCATTTTTAGAGAAATGCAGTTTAATGGATTTCATCCTGATACTATAGTCTATAATTCTTTGCTGGACGGTCTCTTCAAGGCAAGGAGATTGACAGAAGCCTGCCAACTATTTGAGAAAATGGTTCAGGATGGTGTGAGGGCATCATGTTGGTCTTACAATATCCTGATTGATGGCTTGTTTAGAAATGGAAGGGCTGCAGCTGGGTATGTTTTATTCTGTGATTTAAAAAAAAAAGGGCAGTTTGTTGATGCTATAACCTACAGCATTGTTATTTTCCATCTTTGTAAGGAGAGAAAGCTTGAAGTGGCAATTGAATTAGTTGAAGAAATGGAGGGCAGAGGCTTTGTTGTCGATCTTGTCACAATCACCTCTCTCTTGGTTGCATTCCACAGGGAAGGTAGGTGGGATTGGGCTGAGCGTCTTATGAAACATTTGCGGGATAGTAGTCTAGTGCCAAATGTTCTTAAATGGAAAGCTGATTTGGATGCTTTGCTGAAAGCTCCTCAGCATAGGAGAAAGGATTTTATGCCATTGTTCCCATCTGAAGGTGGCCTCAGTGACATTATGCATTTGATAGATTCAACAGCAAGTTCAGCTAGAACCGATGAACATGGCTCACACAGTGGGGCACAAAATCAGGAAAATTCTTATTCTGGGTGGTCATTGTCTCCATACGTGGATCAATTGGCAAATGAAGCTCAGTCATTCAGTCATTCTCGATTGTTTTCAGCATCAAGAGGCATGAGAGTGCAGGGATTAGGAGCCGAATCTTTCAATATTGATATGGTTAATACTTATATGTCCATCTTTCTTGCGAAAGGAAAACTTAGCATAGCATGCAAATTATTTGAGATCTTCACAGAAATGGGCAGTGAACCTGTGAGTTACACGTACAATTCATTGATGAGTTCATTTGTCAAGAAAGGTTATTTCAAAGAGGCATGGGGAGTTCTCCATGAAATGGGAGAGAAACTTTGTCCGGCAGATATTGCAACATACAATGTGATAATTCAAGGTTTGGGAAAGATGGGCAAAGCTGATCTTGCAAGTACCGTTCTTGATCAGCTGTTGAAGAAGGGTGGTTATCTTGATATTGTGATGTACAATACACTGATTAATGCACTGGGGAAAGCGGGCAGGATAGATGAAGCTAACAAGCTGTTCAAACAAATGACTGAGAGCGGGATCAATCCAGATGTTGTAACTTTCAATACACTCATTGAAGTTCATACTAAAGCAGGCAGGGTGAAAGAAGCATACAAATTTCTGAAAATGATGCTGGATGCAGGCTGCTCTCCTAACCATGTCACTGACACAACTCTGGATTTGCTTGAGAAGGAGATTGAGAAATTGAGATACGAAAAGGCTTCCATTAAGCGGAACACGTAAGATGTTCTGAAGAGTATTTGAGGATGATGTTAGGAAATGGAGTATTTTCTGCCTTAGAAAAATTGCTGAGTGAGGTCTTCATTTGATGAGTTGACAAAATTAATGTTCTACACTGGTGACTGAATGAATCAGCAAAAAAGGACCGAGTTTCAAGTCTCTGCCTCCCATATTGCCCAGCCTGCTCTCCTGATACTATTTATTTCTTTTTTGAAACATAGAACTTGTGTACCCACCTTCACACTTTTTGAGGATGTGCCATATGGTTCCCCTACAAACTGTGCATGGATAGGGTCTCACTCCAGCTAATCCTTATTTTGGATACAGCCAAATCGGCCCTTGTGAGACAATTTTGTAGCAGCTGCTATTTACAGTGCTAGGAATTCATTGAGGAGAATTGGCTTTGAAAATAAATAACTGATGTGTTGATATTTATAGGGGATATCACTGAATCGTGTGACTGAATTTCACGGAGTGAGCTTAGTGCAACAATAAAGAAGTGACTTGCCTGCTGTCGAGGCCTATGACCAAAACAAAAATGCATATCATGAACGTGGATGATACATCTCCAAAACCAGGAATGCTCCAAGAGTGCATTACTGGAAGGCTCCATCACCATTAATGACATTTGTATTGGACACTGAGAATACCTCAAAAACAGATCAAGACTGCAAATGGCCATTGTCTGCCATGAATGTGACTGGGATTGGCAAATTTTATATCTTCAGGGACTCTTGTGCTGTAAGTGAAACAAATACTTCTGGTTCTCCATTGTACAATAGCAAAAACATCATTACAATTATATTATGAAGCAATATGCCTTCCCTTGCAAGTGTTGTTTACTTTCCCCATTTTGCATTATATTATTTTCACAAATTTGTTTTGTTTGCCCACTTTAAAGTTTTCTTTTTCAATATTTCACAAGAAGGACCTATCTCATTCCAGTTGATTTTTTGGATTGAATTTCCAGTTGATTTTTTGGATTGAAGCTCCAGATCTTTCTGATTTGCCTCATTTTGCATTATACGAGTGCCACTGTTGCATGTGTTTCACACTTCATTCCCGGACTGGAATCACTCTCCTGTTCTTTCATTCTTTTATGCAATTGGCTCCCCTCTTTGACAATTGCAGCACCACTACAGGCCATGTTGAATCCTGTTTATTTATAGTGGCTACCTACTTCATAGCTCCTGCAATGTTAATGTCCATGTACTATACGAAACTCACATAGAAAGTAGGTTTCATGAAAGACAATTGCTATCCAACGGCACTTAGATTGCAACAAATGACTGTGCCATTCTAGAAAGATCAACGCAAATGGGTATGCCGTTCTCCAGTATTGCTATGCTTAAAAACAAGCTGCTGCTATGTCTCACTAGGAATGAGGAACTTTTAAGGATATTGAATATGCAACATTTTGTGTACCAACTTGAACGACACTGGAACGAAATTCGATCCATTGACACCAATGCATGATTCCATTATGTCTAGAGCAATTGGTTTAACTTCTAAGCAAATGCAGCAGCCCGCTAGAATAGGTTTGCAGTGTGAGGATTTGATCATCTTCTGTTCACAATAAATCCATTTGGATGCAAGTCTGAATCAAGCACTACCGTACAATTCCATCAAAATGAAGTGGTAGAAAGTCGTTATATTTCGTATTATAAAATCTAACTTCAAGGAAATATATTTGGAATATAAACCTGCCACCGACTTCCTGAAAGGGTGACACGGCACGTGGAAAGCAAGGCAAAAGCAGCATGACCAAGTTGGAAGCTCTTCATGACAGGCATCTCGGACACGAGCATTACTCGCAGCTTAGCTTGAGGACATTCAGCATGCATGTTCTTCTACGGTATTGGCTATTATTTTAGATCAATGAATTATTTTGCTTGGCATATCCTGCCAGCTGGATTATTGTAGCCTTTAGAGGAAAGTATCCTCTTGCACTGCCCATGTTTTAAAATCCCGAAATTGAGAATTCATGTAGGCCCACCATGTACCTGGTTCCATCTAAAATACCAAGCTCATGGCCTTCCGAGGGTAGCAATGGCCAGTCTCGATTCCCACCTGTCACTTGACCGAATGATCTTAGGACCTGTGGATGAGAATGGACCCAAGGTTTGCGAAGTTTCAAACCAGTGTTTCCGTTGCATAATTGGATGGTTGCAAACACACATTACCAACTCCTTTTATTCAATATTCCATACGGCTAAGCTAGTAAAATAATATTCTCAACTTTTCCACCTTTTAGTTGAATGAAAATAGAGCTATGATTTCCAAATATTTAGAAAAATAGCCTGGGAAATCATTCAAGAGATTGTACGTTGAAATTCAACCATTTACAATTCATGAGGCATCCTTTCTTGACCAATATTTGTTAAGCCTAGGGTTCTCTTCCTCGCTATCAAGGGATATATTATTCCCTTGATATAACTTAAAAACAAGATTTATTTGTTGAGATATATTCCTAATATTACACAATAATATTGACAGAGTAGAGAGACATTAGAACAACGTTTTGAAAATATTAAAAACATTCAATAAAATTTTAGTTGATGTTAAGACATGCAAACCGTACAGACTTAAAAATGAATGCAAAAATTAAAATTTTACATTTTAGAGATTTTTTTCAAAATACAGTATAAAACAATTCCCCCGACTTTAAAATTGTTAAAAGAAAATCTTAAAAATCAAAATAGTACTGCAAAATCATAAGTTAACTTTAAAAGTCATTTAATATATGTTTAAAACTCTCAATTACAAATGGATTGATTATATTGTGTACAAATATATTGCTCTGTTGATATCATATTGCCCACTAAAAGGGTATATACATGACTTGCAATGAGCAGAAATGCAAGCAAGTAGACAGCGTACAGAGGGGCAGGTGAGCAGAGTGCACTAACTTGATTATTTGCAATAAAGAATGTTATGCAGCAAGGGAGTTTCATTTTTAAAAAAAATAAACGGATAAAACTGTAACACCAAGATGCAAGACAGTGATATGAACTCCTTTAGGAAATCCTCACGTTATAAATACATTTGTGTTAAGTAATGTGTCATTCTCGTGGTTATAGCAAGCATAACACAGGCTAAGAGTGACAAAGAACCATCAAGAGGGGCCACATAGTAAGGACACGGGCATTATGTGAAGGCTGCACAAAGGGAAGTTGTGTCGCAAGCCACTGGCATAGATAAAACGGAGTGGCATCAATGGCCAAATCAATCTCTAAACTCATTATGTTTGCAGTAGGAAATACATCTGAGCTGTACATTAATAATAATAAACAATTTGGTTATCAAACACCCTGGTTTGCAAATCCCTTCTAATGCCCCTTCAAAATTCTCCTTTACATCCTCTTAAGTGAATTTTTCAGCACATATCAGAATCAATAAGAGAGAAACCATATCATTGAAGCAGTTCAACCAATCTGTAAAGAAAGCAGGCCTTATTGTGAACATTGCCAAGTACAAAACCAAGACATTGGAAAAATTACAAATGTAGAATTGCAAGTATCCCATTGCTTGCAAGTATCTTCAACCATCCATCATCCTCGCAGAACATGAGGTAGAATGCATGTCTTTCTTTCTTCCGTCCTGTTTTTCTTTTCTTTTCTTTTCTCTCACTGGATATTATTGTTATGGTACCCCAACCATGGGTAGCGTATTCCCACTTATGTGTTCTTTGTGAACCTAAAAAGTGCAGAGAAGCTTATGCATCCTAGAGCTAGGACTGCAGCACTCTCCATGTGACCTTCACAAGTGCTTTTACTTGGTAGAATACCATTTTAATTTCTGTTGCAATCTCCACGATAAGCATTGAATCGATGATCACAAATTACAGTCTTCTTTAATATTTTGCCTCCAAAGGTCTTCAATTTTCACAAGTTGAGAAACCCAAATGGGCAAAAAAGGGGCTCAATTTCCTCAAGGGATCGTTAGTGTGAATACTCGTGGTGATTAGAACTTGAAGCCAAAAGTCGAGAAAAGAACTTAAACCCACAGAATTTGAATGCCAAAACATTTAGGAAGAAAAACACCAACACCACATTCCTCTGCATCCAAATTAATGAATTCTATGACAAAAGAATCATATCACTTTGTTCTAATGAAATGAATAGTGACAAAAGAATTCACAAATGCCGAAACGAAAAAAATTAAAAAGAGAGAATCGCCTCTTCAATTCGCCATCAAGAAATAAAAAACCAGAGAACGAGATACATCACAAAGAAACATACACCGGGTCGCGCAAAATGGAACACAACCTCGCTGCTCAGAAAAGGCCGAAGAGGACAGAGAACCCAAGAACAATTAGCCACACGATGTGGACCAAAAGCAGAGCTTGCCCAGAAACAAGCCCGTTCCCTCCATTTCCAACCTCACAGAATCCCAATTTGGCAACGCGGGTCCCAGCGCACATCGCATCAGCGCAGCCGCACCAGTAGGTGACCCCGTCGGCGCCGCAGACGGGGTCCGTGCGAAAGCAGTTCACGGGGCAGGATGCCGGTACCGAGTATCGAGCGCATGGATCATCAGACGGCAGCCGGAGAGCGGACGATCCAGATTCTGATCCGACAGCGGAGGAGCAGAGAGACAGGATGAGTACAAAGAAGAGGGAGAGGAGAGGAAGAGGGGGATTTGCAAGAGAGTGCGGCATGGGGGAGATCTGGCGCCCTAACTAGGGTTTGCTGGGGTAAGCGAAAACCCTAACCCTAGCTAGGATTTCTGAGAGAAAAGAGGGGAAGGAAGAATGTAATTGGGGAAGGAGAACCCGCGTCTTGGAATTTTCGGTTATTCCACTTTTCTCTCTTTTGCTCTTTTCATTCTTGCTTTCGCTGGCGGTGTCGTCGGAGCTGCTGAGAGGAATATGCGCTTGCTCGGTCGCAAGACAGCTGTCCACCGTTTTAGCAACCGAAATGGTTCCTGGGAGCGGCTTGTTGTGGGCCCCACCATCCTCGCAAGTTTAATCTGGATGGATTTTGAATTCCTAGGCATCGGAAGCAATGTAATTCATTTAGGATGTGTTTGAATAGGGTGCATTAGAGTTAGAGTGTATATTGGGGTATAAAGTATACTGTAGAAGAGAAAATAAAATATGAAGAATGGTAGGTACTAGGTTATGTATTAAGGAAGGTAGATAGATGATTAGAATAATAGGAATGAATAATTAAAAAATAAATAATACGTAGATAAATTATTAAAAAGTAAATATTAAAAGATATGTTTAAAAAGTAAAAATATATATAGATAAATATTTTAAAATGTAAAAGAATATTAAAAAGTAAAGATAATTAAGATGTGTAACTGTGTAGCGGTGAGTACACATTGGTTTGTATTCATCTAAATGCAACCTTAGCCTGCAATATTATTCACGTAATGGGGCCCAAGTAGATAGGCACATTTCGCCTATGGTTGGTGAACTATCACTACCCACTCTACCGGAAGAAAATAACATATGAAAGCCCACATAATAGCACCAGGACCAGGGATCGTCCAAACTTCTGTTGGTCTAAGTGACCTATTCGACTAGGTCCAATCCAGACCCAATTTGTCAAACTAAAATTCGGGTGGTTTTGGGTGGGTTTTTTTTTTTTTTTTTTCTCTCGTAAATTGGCGCGGATCAATTTTTGAGCAAGCAATGTGTGCAATTCACCATGAAAGAAATATGATTCCACAATATCTGTTTTCGTTGAAGTAACAGACTATAGCCATCCCAAAGACCCTTTCAATTCTATTGGGGATAAGGTGAAAGCATCAAACATTGATCAATCAAACAAAGATTCAGCCACAAAAAAGAAGCATTAATTCTTTGCAATTCCACTCTTCAATGGGAACGACCCTGCATATCTAAAGACTCAGCCGTCAACTTCTAGTTACCAATTTTTAACATTTTGGGCACGTGAGCGAAATTGGAGTGCGATGAGGATTAGTGAGGTCTTTCGATGACAACGTGATAAGCTTCAAGACTAGCCGATACAATTGTAATGCTAAGAAATGGATATGAATTGGCCACAGTGTATATTTGTAGCCGTACACAATGTTATCAAAATGGAACTTTATACCAATACCAGACGCTTGTTTCGAATTTCCACATTAGAAATCTTTCGCCATCCAACCCTTGAATATATTCATTTTCAACGATTAAGAATCGTGTTCCATCATCGACTTTCAAACAGTGAACGGTTCGGATCATGTGCAATTGCATGGATGGGGCAAAAGCAAACCTTCGAAACGGTTGGTAGGATGACGCCAACAAAATCAACTTCCACCATTACCCACCCAACGGTCTCTTAAATTTCCTGGGCTCTTCTGAAAGAAAAACTCCTAACGTACTAACCATCCAGGCACAATCCAAGCCAGCCATTTTCCTCCTAAAATTAGGTAGGATTGTGTTTCAGCTCTTGTGGTCGGCGCAATTTCAGCCCTGAAAAAGATTCTCAATGACCATATATATGACTCTGGTAGACCCTCTTCTCCATTCATCCGATCTTTGCTCAGAATCAATGGGAGGCTGCGCGACCAAACCCAATTCCATCCTTGACGATCTGCCCGAAGAAAGGCCGGGCAGCCCTCCCCAGGAGCCGCGACAAATCCAAGCCCGTCCCACGGTAGGTTCCATTCACAAGGTTCCCACAGTATTTTAGAAAACGTGTGGGATTGCTTTAGTGGCCTAAATTCATGTCTGCCTAGTTATGAGATTGCAAGTTGGGTTGCCTGAATTGATGCATGTTTGATCAGTTTAGGATTTCGTTTTTGCTTGGTTGATTTTCATGGTATCGCAACGCCATTGTCCACAAAATTCACAGGAAGGAGCTGATGCCGACAATACAAAGAAGGTGGATGCTGAACAAAAGGAAGAGCCGCTGCTATACCTGACGCGGCAAGGGTCGAACACGCCTAAAGATGCTGATCAAAATGCAGAATCATCTACTGCGGCTGCAAATCTTGCTTCTGAGGCAAGCGGGCCAAAGCCAGAATCAGCCGGTTCGGAGAAGCTTCCAGAGGCTACGGAGAAGCCCAGGGCTGAGAACACGAACGTTGATCAAGCGAAGGAAGCTGAAGTTCCGAACCATGATTCGGAGAAGCTGCCTGAGGCTGGAAAGCCGAATCAGCAAGTGGAGGTTGAAAAGCAACAGCCCTCGAATACTAACTCGGAGAAGAAAGGCGTAGAAATGCCCCATACTTCTGCATGATGTTCTTGAATCGAAGCTTGAAATGCAGGAGACGAATCCTGAGGAATCCGTGCTACAACTGTAGGCTCGAATTTTTCAAAGCAAGACCTTAACATATGAAATTTTAGTCTACTTAAGATATCATGTGTATCATTTTATTTGTCGGTTATATATATATACATCAAATGATTCTCAAATTAGGAAACATTAGCAGAAAATGTGGTAGACAGGCACTGCATGCAAAGATAGGGAGTTTGAGAGTCCCAGAAGAAGGCATTTGTGCAAGATGAATCCAGATTAGCCGGTGTGCATTACTGGAATTTTATTAACGCTGAAATAAAATGATGAATAGATTTTACCTTAAAAAAAAAGGTATTTCAATACAAAAATGGCGCCAAATTAAGCTTTATAAATTTCTAGGCAACTTCCACTGGAGCTGTTGCAAGAAACCTCTCTGTTTAGGCTTAGCTCAGAGATTATATAAAATTCAATTCAGTAATTATATTTAGCATAATTTATTTAACGATAATTTTAAAAGTTATTTCAATTAGAGTCTTGTATAGATCACACATTTACACAAAATATTAAATTATGTGTAAAATATAAAAATCAATTAGATCCATCCATTTAAATTTTAGAAAGTTATAAATATTTACATAATTGTTCACTTAGATATGAGGAAAATTTTAAAAGTTATTGATTTTTAATAATTTAAAATTCATAAAGCAACAAATAATTTTAATGGATTGATATTTACCATTAAATGATCTCAATTTTTGTAGCCTAGATGAATCTTTGATTTAAATAATCTTTAAATTCCTAGCTAAATAAGTAATGTTAAAAATTGATGGTTGATTAGATTAGATTTTATATAATTATCAATGTGCACCCAAATGGAAAGATTTAACAAAAGTATTTGCATATAATCGATTCTATAAAAGTAGAACCCTTTTTTATATTAAAGCTTAATATTTTATACTAAGATTCATCATGTTTTTTACCTGAAAACAAGGGGGGGAAAACAGATAGTTGATATTTTTGACAGGATATGCTTCCTACCAAGATATACAGAGGATGTGGATGGCTGGTTCAGTTCCACGTTGTCCTGACTGAAGCCCACAAAGAAGCTGCCTGCCAACCGTTGCGTGAAATGTGAAACAATTCAAGCTGTGGTTGGATGACCAATGGAAATGAATCCGTCTTTCATTTTATTAATGTGGGGGTGAACAAACCAAAGTCATAATTGATTTTAATTGAACCATTGCAAATTTGTAGAACATCCAGATCCACACTCAATCTTCACTGACTGAGTCATATTTTCATACATCACACCTAGTCAAACACTTCATTATTCCAAGTGAAAACCGTTGACATGCAAAATAAGAACATTTCAACAGGCAAGGCCGCAAGACCAGATGATAACTATTACAATGGAAGGGGTTTGAGATACTCTCTTAACTACTCTTATCTTTTGAGACTCCTGGACTTGAATTAAACCAAGGTATCCACACTGACGTTGTCTTCTGATACTGTTTGTATGCTTCGGCTCTGCTATCTTCTCTTAACATCCGTTTCTCCACAAGCATCGTTACATATGCCAAGCACAGGCTATTAAGTAGTGATCCAATGAATGTCCATCCGTGGCCAACGTTCCACCCGAAGATAACCAATCCCCACCACCAGAGCTGCTCCCCGAAGTAGTTCGGATGGCGTGAATACTTCCATAAGCCCTTGTTCAGATGCAGCAGGGTAGGCATTCCCAGCTCTTTCAAAATCTTATTTGTTTGACCAAATCTAAAGAGCTGTGTATCTGCAATGTATGCAATTGCAATTCCGCTAATGCAGACGGCTGTTGCTAATGTGTCAATTGCGTTCCATGGTTTCTCGTTTAAGTGAATGGCATACATGGGAAGGCACAAACCTACAATCAAGACCTGAAAAATAATCATATGAATAAGAATGGAAAGCACTGTGCTAGCAAAACATTGGTTGGTAAGAACGAATGAATTAAAGTAGAAAACAACAATCAAACAGATATTAATGGATTGCAGGGCTTCCATCTTCACTTATAGACAAGATTCCAATCCTTCTATTCACCCAAACATGCACAAGGTTACCACTCCGAAGGAGACGCGGCTTAGATCCAGAGCCCTTAACAGACTGACTTGTCGCTAAGGGTCATTGGATGAAAGTAGAACTATCATCAAAATATTTCACAATGGTCTAACCCTGACTTCTGCAAGTCACAAACAAATAATACCAGCTGGGGCTAGTCATGGCACAACTCTAAGCTGGATGAACAGGTGCAATTGACTGAGTAGAAAGGCCACATACATAAAAATCTATCGATATAAACGAAATTCAGAAAGTTGATTCCAATTAAGATAACTAGATTTTCTCCTTAAATTTGGCAATGGGTGAAATCATATACCTGTTGTATGAGATAGGCAGCAAAAAACGAAACCCACCACCAGCTCTTTCCATAGCGATTCCTCAGATCACTGAACCTCCAATCCTCCCTAGCACCCAGCTCCCATCTTTCCCTCCTCAAGTGGCTGTGAGTAAGCCTTACGCTCCACACCCAGGTCATCAAAATTGCAGCCACCGATCTCACGGCATTTGATTTTGCATAAGGGTGGCTTGCATAGTAGTGAATCAACATCACGGGTATAACGGTCCAATATAAATCTATCAACTGTACCCAAACAAGATAATAAAAGAAAATAAGAAACAATTCAGTTCTTTCTTCTTCAAATTAGAAAAGAAAATAGAAAGAAAAAAATGAAATACTAGGATGGATAGCTTTTTCTTTCTTAGGGCCTTTGGGATGTGGTGATGCCCCACTGGCGAAAACACATAGAAGTACCCTTTCCCACCTTAATAGGAGGCGCTGTAGTTTGCTCACTCAAAACACAGGTTACGGAAACCTAGTCTACCCAAATAACTAGCCAATTCTAGGAATTGCCGGACTTACATGTGTAACTTTAAGAAAAAAAATCCCACCGCCTTTCTAAAGAAGACTCTAAATCGTGATTTTCGACAGCTATCATATGGGTGGTCAATAAGTTATCTACGGAATCATTGTCCACATTCAGATGGGCATGGCTTACAATATGACTGTTTAATCATGGTAATTATAGTAAGTTGCATCCATGATGAGACCCACATTCTTAACTCTCCAGGTCACCTTCTAAATTAGCCAAACCTATGGTGATCTCGATTTACCACCCAAAAATGTAAATACGAAAGAATCTACTTGCTTTCTGCAGTTTTTGAAGCTTTACCCAGCTGCTGGATTGGATGAGGCTGATGGCCCAGAAGAGGAGATCGACGTTGACAAAGAAGAGGAGGTTCGAAAGGAAGAGGGGATGGTTGGAGCACCATTTCCACAGGTGGCCCTGAAGGGAATGGGATGGAGAGATTTGCTGGGATTCACGAAGAAAAGTGACGTAGAAAGCTACGGAGGGAAGAGGAACAAGGCAGGCAATGGCAAAGTTCATCTCGACCCGCCCCATTGCAGCTTTGGATTAGAGGGAGAGCCGCATCTAGCCTTTTTATATTTGATGCTTTGGAATGAATAATAGAGTTTCAGAATTCTTAAACTGCATGCTTCAGGGCCCACTACACATTCTAAAACTTGTACAATGGTAGTCAAGGAGGTTTGTCAGAGAGAGAGGATGTTTGGTTTCAAGCTTCAACAAGTGGATTTAACAGTCCAACCTACCCTTCCAAACTCTCACATTTTTTCAGTTGAAGATGAATTGCGAGGCTCAATTTAACCATCAACATTCAGATTAATAGTTGGAGAAACATCAGATTAGGAATCGGGATCGCCAGATATATAATTGTAATATCTGGACCTGTTATTTCAGCTCAATGTTTTCCTTCTGTTGTATATGGACTCATACATTCCAACTTTAATGTTATGAGTCATCATAGGTACCATCCTTCTCCCCCAAGGATTTAGGCTCCCAATACGAGAAAACTAACTTCAAGTCACCGACCATTGCCTCTCTAGTTTATATGCAATTGATTGCATTTAAGTAAATGCGTTCCACTGCATGCCATGCCGCCGGTTCAGCTGGGCATCTCAACCATGAAAGTGAGAAACTGCAAAAATCAGCACAATCCAACTATCATGAGAGGTTATCGTCATGTAAGAGAGATTTTTAGGGGCATTGTAGGTATCTACGTTTACAACTAAGAGAGATTATTAAGTGGGTTCAATGCTTATTTACACATAAGATTCTTCTTGGTAGGTAGAAGCTGGACCAAAATGAGGAAATTTTCAAGAATTTCTTTGACTAGTAAGAATTCTTTAGTGGTGCGCACTCTAATATTCCTGCTTTTTGATGGTTTTTTCAGCCATCCGAAGACGCCCCCGGGCAATTTAAAATAAGGAGTTCAGTGGGTTCATACATGCAATTTTGGTGCTATGTCTTCTTCTCACATGAAGGGCGGTTACAGCTTAATAGGCCCAAGTGCATAACACCCAGTTGCATTAGCATAAATGTCATAAGAGTAACTCATCCATTTCAGAACATAGAAATCTCAGCAACCCATCATATTTAAAATTCTACTATAAGGTACATTGATGGTGGTAGGCTGTTGCATCAGCTGTTTTGAGTTGCTCTTAGACGAATCTAGAAAATTGATATGCTGGAGAGAATGATCAAACTCTCATCATGACAGTACTGTCCCACCAGCCGCTTCCTTAGGCAGTGGCGAGCCCTACGTTTCAGTCGTGATCAGATTATGATTCCATGTACATTACTCTTCTCCACTAACTAAAGATACAACACCGTCGGTAGCGCATAGATCGGCAGACCCCGTTGTTTTATGGACCTTGAGTCTCACAGCATATTAAAAGTGCCCGGAAATGTCCTGTTTTTCAGTGTGATGTTTCCCCCGTTATTTTATTTTTATTTATTCTATTATATCTAGAGAATTGAAATTTCAATGAATACTTGTCAATTTTAGTTGAAGCCATACTCGATCTACAGAGAAATACAGCAAACGGATGGTAAAGATTGTGGGATCAAGGACATGGATGATCAGAAATGAAACTTCCGTATGTAGACTGAACACTCCTCGAATGCAATATCTAGTCTTTATCTTCATTTAATTCTTCGGATTCGTACACATGAAAGGGCGCCGAACCCTCCATCATTACATCCCAGTGGGCCACAGGTTCTGGCCGACCCCTTAAGGACTGAACCGTTGCAAGCAAATCCTGATTAACTTTCTCGTTATTCCATATCGATTGCAATTAGCTTTAAGAATGCTAAATTGCTACCGTCGCTTGCCCGTGTGTTTGTGGTTGTATTATCTATATTAAGTAGGATATCAACGTGGCCAGTCTATAATCATGGCGACGGTGAGTTATTTAAGATTATTATCAATAGCCATCATTTGCTTCTGCACATCGATATTTAAATATGCGGAGATATGAGGTACGTGGGGTCCATGTTTCAATGGCTTGGATAGCTGCATCAAGGACCCAACCGATGGAAAAATCCCAACTGGGTAAGCTTTAGTACTCTAGCCTAAATCAAGCTGACAACCAGGTGAGTGTTAAACCAAGGAAAGATTTAGGGATTGAATTGCACACAAGGTAAGCCCTAGTCCTCCAAGCATTTTTGGACTGTGAGCAAGTTAAATAAAAAGTGGTAACAAGTTAATTTCATTTAGCCCACAGATTATACAATCCAGCCTATGGTTGATCGTGCTTTGTTGCTAAGACGTGGTTTTGCTCGGAAGGTTGGTTTGCACCCTGGTGCGCCGAATGACTACTGCTTTTGCCGAAGTTTTGCACTTTATCTGCTTTATTCTGAGCTCTTAGCTACTAAGACACCAACAACTAATGCACATTGCAGGTGGTCCCTGCTAGCTGGTGGTCCATGGCCTAAAGCTAGCCAGATCCCACATGACGGTCGCATGCATACATACATCATCACACGCGAAACTTTTTCGCACGAATCTGAAAGTATTTCATGAAAATGGCGGGCCCAACATTGCAGTCACCAAAGATAGAGCGAGTCCAATCTCTAGATGAATTAGCAGATGCTAAGGTGTTTGTCATTTCGACTCTATGCGGCCTGCCTGATGAGCAAAACGACTTGATTTCCAACCCAAGCCATCAATTTGCTGTGAGACCCAATGTCTTTTGCATGATAAAATGCTCCACACTGGTGACATATGGGCAGCAGAGAAGGAGAATATGGTGAAGCCCACAGACACTCAGATTAAGAGTGTAATGATGCTTGCAAGTGTTCCCGTGGTGAGGTTAATGATGCTTTAATCCTCTCTCTTAATATAGAACTAACTAATCAGACACAAATCCCCTTGTTGATGGGATTAGATTCTATATACCATCACACCCACAGCCACAGGTAGCATCGCTGGGTGGGTAAGATGATACTGATGCCAAGCTGGCCGACATGGACAGGATCCTTGTCATTCTCTGTGGGCCTGCCACAGTTACTTTGCCTCGGGATATAGTGCTGAGATCAGAAAATCAACTGCTGAGGCTGTGACCAAATACAAATGTAAAAGCTAATATGAGGGAAAGCCTCATTCCTTGTTACTTTTTCTTGTCTTTATCTATACTTCCAGTCATTTTTTTACCCTATCTATTTTATTTTCGTTAACTGAAATCACCTTTTGTTTCTTTTACACTTTTTATCTACATTTCTATGCAACTTGGTCTAAATTCAGAAATGTTTGCCACTGTCACTGCCACCCCGAATCACATCAAACTCAAAATCCAAGATATGGCAGCATAGTTGAGCGCGTCCTACAATCATTATAAGCTATGCCTGAAAATCCGAAGGCTACACTGACAACCACTCCGCATATAGAATGCATGAGCATGATCGAGAAGCCACATATAAACAAGGCATACATGTGCTCATTCACATAGAGAGACGGACGAATCGATTACTTGTATAACGATTTTCACGTCGATTGGTTTTAGCAAATAAAATACAGGCAAGTCCCATAAGCCTCCTAGAAGCCTATTTAGCGCCGCTGCAACCGTTGTAGCCATTTTTTGCTATCGACCCCATCATCGCCAATGAATCCGTTGCTACAAAAATGGCCTACCAAGGTTAGCCCAAATTCAAGTACCGATACTTGCAAGTATGCTCCTATCTTCTATATTTCCCACAAACTCAAACCAAACTTATGTAAAAAGGAAAAAAAATTAATCAAATCCACAATGAATCCCACCCATAAACATAAAATATCCTTTTCGAACCATGCAAAGGGCAATAAGATATTGCCTTTTAAAGATGTTTTCTGTACTTCCTGTCAGAAAAGTGCACAACTGGCCCCAGACGGAATGGGGCAAATATCCTAATTATTTTCATATTTAGGATTCAATATGCAGATTTATGAGTTTAAATTTTGAAAAACGTGCAATCACCTTTTTATTTTTTCCCTTCAGCATGATCTGCACACATGTAATTAAAGGAGGCTCATTCGTAGTGTCACAAATTTTTAGGGATAAAAGAGCACTCGTAAATGACTTGAAAACTTTTACTAAATGGCATAGTTCTTCGAATTAAACTTTTATTTCTCTCTATTAATTTTTAAATTAAATCGGTTGGTAAATTGGATTTCGGCCTACCACACAGATGGTTTACCCCCCAAGTTAAGGCGTACGAACCATTTTTAACCCATTTCCATAAGCAGGTTGGGCTTGGGTTGGATCCACCATTAAACGTCTGAAGAGGGACCTGCTTGCAAGATAAGACAAAATGGGTTCAATTTTGACTCAGTCAAATGGCATTGGACCGACCCAACCAGGCAACCACCCAAATGGAAGAAAACGTGAAACAAACAATCATTGGTAACAGAAGAATCCGCCAACCTTCAGTTGACGGCTCAATCTAGTCCTGCAATCGAAGCCACACATTTATCATCGGTTTTCTCTAATAGGCAACAAACAAGCATATGAGAATCATTAATCAACTACAGCCTATAAATCCTCACACTGAGATTTTCTGATTGTCTGTCTTCAGAGATCTCTGATTAGAGGATGTCGGGTTCACTCCTGATTTTAAGAACCATTTCATGGGTAAATTTCTACAAGAAAGCATAAAACAATACAGATAAACCTCTCAACGGGAAAGCCAAATGAAACACCATTGAATTAAAGTGTGAGAAAATACTACAAAATTTTGATTGGCAAAGGATAAAATGACGAAAATTTTAAATATGTCATCTTCGAAATAGGTCTCTCATCATCTTGCCAATAGCCCAAGTGATGCAGACGGCAAGAAAAAAGAGAGCTTCACTTTTGCTTTTCTATTTCTTACAGCAATCGTGTTTGTCAAAATGAAATTTTGCTTTCAGTGTTCAAGGATTTTTAACTTCTCGAAACAGTTCTGCACTTGCTGAATACTTTCAGGCATGAGACGCTCTCCCATCATAAGCTTGTATTGCTCGAAATTCGCTTCATCACACTTTATGGCTGCTCTTTTGCAGGCTTTGCTGCTACCTATTGCAAATTCAACATTTTTTATTTCAGTGTCACATTGACAAATTCTGCAAATTAAACTTGACACCAGATGCCGACCAGTAATCAGCAACAATGAATTTCATCTTTAGAATCCATGACTGAAGGGATTTTCTAGGATTATTCCCATTGCAAAACTCAATTCATTAACAGCTGTGATTTATGATTAGAATCACACTAAAACACAGTACAAAACAAAGAAAACTGAAAGATAGTGAGTAGCGTTAGCAAGATTTATGATTAGAAAATCCTCATATATCAAACAGCATTCTGCCAATTTTTAAGAAATGCCAAAGACCTAAGATTCACTAAACAAAAAATGAGCATCAGGTAGTTTCCTGAAGGTTGGCATTTTTGCATATAAATGCTCTCGGAATAAGAAATAATAGCTTGCTGCACACTACTTTTACCCTGTAGTCATGCCGCAAAACCTTAACTCAAACAGATGAATATCAAACTACTAGAGCAGCATCTTCAAATTACATTGAAAAAAAGCAGAAAAAAATGGTTTGTACACCATTCTTGGTAGTTAACTCACCACTCAAGTCCAACAGATTGAACAGAACTGGACATTGTCCAATGCTCTTAACCATGGTGACTGCTGACCACACTTTCTGGTAATCCTCACGTGAGGCTCTGATAATGCACAGCTTCGTTATGGGATTCACATACTTAACTACATAAGAATAGAAAATTTTAGGATTGAAAATATTTTGTAAGTTCGCAAGACCTAAAACAAAACCGAAAAAGGAAAAAAGACTAAACATGAATCACAAATTTGTATTACAGATGAAAATATCAAATAGATTCAGAAATCATTGCAGGGATCCACAAAATTTTATAGATGAAATAGAAGAATGGGAAAAATGGAAAACAATCTTTATAAAAACACCGCATGTGATCTCCAAGAAAAAAAAAAGTACACAAAAAACATCTTACTCACCCTGGAAAGATCCAACTGATGAAGCTAGACCACATTCACCAAAGTTCAGAAGGAGACTATCCTTTATTGCTTTTGACACATTGAATTGTGTAAGGATAATGGGTTCATCCCTTGACATTTCTCTATTTGGATCCAAAAATACCTCCATTACCATGTACCGATTTTTAAATCCCACCATCCTCCACTCTCAGGCTGTTTAAGAATCAAAAGTTAAATAATTGTAAATTCTGAAAACCTGGTACACTTTTTAAGAGAGAAAATTAATTAAAACATGTGTCATTCAAAACATTGGTAGCAGAGCATGTTGCATGTAGATTTGAAATGACATATTTGCCATGTCATGAATATACTTTGCAATTGACAGATTTTGTCCCCATCAGCAAATGAATGCTGAGGTTTTCTTAATACTGCTGAAGATCAGACACTATTTCATGTTAGATCTGTTAATCAATCCTCACGTGAGGCTCTGATAATGCACAGCTTCGTTATGGGATTCACATACTTAACTACATAAGAATAGAAAATTTTAGGATTGAAAATATTTTGTAAGTTCGCAAGACCTAAAACAAAACCGAAAAAGGAAAAAAGACTAAACATGAATCACAAATTTGTATTACAGATGAAAATATCAAATAGATTCAGAAATCATTGCAGGGATCCACAAAATTTTATAGATGAAATAGAAGAATGGGAAAAATGGAAAACAATCTTTATAAAAACACCGCATGTGATCTCCAAGAAAAAAAAAAGTACACAAAAAACATCTTACTCACCCTGGAAAGATCCAACTGATGAAGCTAGACCACATTCACCAAAGTTCAGAAGGAGACTATCCTTTATTGCTTTTGACACATTGAATTGTGTAAGGATATGTATCAAGGACAAAAAATGAGTAAGAAATAATGTAAATGGAATGACATGACCGGAATTGGTCGCCTTTGGAATGAACCAAATAATTTCCATTATTATTG
>JAYJMB010033310.1:0-20935 GCA_036873735.1 Pouteria campechiana
TGTTCTGGAGAGAGGAGGCTTGATTTTGGAGGCTAGAATTTTGAATCTCAAAGGAGAACGACAAGTAGGTAAAGTGAGAGAACAAGGTGTAGGCTCATAAGAACTAGGAGTACTAGACAAAGGAAGTGTTGAAATGGAAGATGGATCACCAAAAATGAAAGATTTTGAACATAAATACTTTCACGAGGAACAACTCTTAACCTTTCAAAATAATTTGGATTATCAAATTCTCGTAAAGGTGAAGGTAAATTTGCAAAATAAGCATCTATCTGCATAAACCTGCATTGTTGATATACATTTTTTGGAAGATAGAATAACTTAGGATTAGATGCATTTATAATAGCATGAAGTGGTAGCTTGGACTTGACTTAAAGAACACATGGACATGTGGTTTAGGAGGAGGAACTAGTTCGGATGTCGAGGGTCCCTTGAAATTTAGTATAAAATTATTTACAAACATGTCTATGTTTGGAAATTTTGGCCTAAAGTTTCTAGGAAAAGTCTTTTTCATAATAGTAACATTAAGCTTTATGAATTTAGGGTCATCAAAATGTGGGAATGGAAGATCCAGATGACTGAAGATTGCCTTTTGAGCTCTCAACTCAAAATGAGCATGTTCATTTATTCTTTGTTGGTGCTCAATTTCCTTTTCTGTTAATCTTATTTTCTTGTCAAGTCTTCTAGGAGGTGAAATGGAGTTATTTTGAGGTATAAACTCATGTGGATCTTTTGAATTTGGAGGATAGTGAAAGGACTTTTAAGAGGAGTGAGAATATATAGAAACTTTTGTGATTATGACATCTCCATGTGGTGGAATTGAAGAGGTAGGAATGAATCTTTTTGGAGTGACTCTAGTCCTAGGAAGTAGAGGAGCTATAGATTTTGGAAGAGAATGAGATTAATCAAAATGAAGGGATGATTTTGAATTTAGCACAAGAGTGAATTTTGTGGAATAAGAAGGTTGAGAACCAACTTGAGGAGGAGTGAAGTGAGAGACACCTAATGGAGGGTGAGTGAGTTTCTTAAAAGCGGATTTTAAAGATTTAAGAATTTGAGCTAGTGGAATTTTTGAGTCAGAGATTGTTTCAACTGAATCAAATGAAGATGGAAATGATGAGGATGTGGAAGTGGAAATAGAGACCAATGAAGAAGACTGAGGGGATTGTTGTAAAAGGGTGGCAATGATGGGAGACAGGGAAAGTGGAGAATTATGAGTTGTGTGATGAGGAGAAAGAGGAGTAGGAGAAGAATGATGAGATGGAGAGTGGTGAGATTGATGAAAAAGTGAATGATGAGAATAAGGAGTTGAAGGCGCAAGTGAAGAATGAGTAGACCTGATTGGCGATGCAGGTCTAGGCTGATGATCAGGAGAGGGTTGAGGAGAGGGTTGGATTGGCTATGTTTGACCTTAGATGAATTCAACCAAAGAGATTAGTTTATCAAGTTTTTGATCCTGTGATTCCATCTTCATATTGAGGGCTGAAATGGTTATTATAGTGTTAGTAAGCATGCCCTTAAGATCTTGAGGAATGGGTTGATTTGGTGGAGAAGAGTGGATAGGTCTAAATGGAGATGGAATTGGATCATGAGTTAATGGTGGTGTTGTTGCTGCCATCTCTGCTGCAATTGTTTTTGCTTTTGCTGCCATGGCTGGTTGCACATGATCCTCAATTCTTACTTCTTCTTCTCTTCTTTCTATTTCTCTTGTAATATAAGTTTCTTCTTCTCTTCCCACTTCTGTTGTTCTTCCATAGGACTCAGGATCTTGATTTGCAACTACTGAGGCTGCAATCCTTGTTTCCTCTTTAATGGAGAAGACATCTTGTATTAGTTCTTCTATCATAGCAGCCATGTTTTTTGCAGATTCATCTTCTCCCCTATTCGGTTCTTGCCTTGTCTCATCCTCTTCTTCTTCATACTCACTTGGCCTTTTTGATTGTCTAGGCCTTCTTGCCTTCTTAGTGATTATACCATCTAAAGCTATTGATATTCCCATTCTCTTTAGTGTTACAATGTCAATCATATCTAAGTATTTGAATTCATTTGATACCTCTCCTAATAGATCTACTTCTACCTTTCTTAATATTTTTGCCATTGCCATTCCATAAGGTAGAGGATATTTTGTAGATGATTTGACTTGGTAATGGTGTTCAGACATGAGTTTGGCTAGATCCATTTTTTTAAAACTTTTTGCCCAGAGATTCTTTGCATCTCTTTCAGATATATTATCCTTTCCTCCAATCTTGGGATAAGTATTGTTGTTTAGAATATTGTAAGCTTCAAATTTATATCCAAGTGCTTGGGATTCAGGCTAGTCACATTATCACCAATAGCCATGCCTGCCACTTGTGTGAATAACTCTTTTCTAGGATTCGGCCTTTCGAAGGTTTACCCTTCAACCATGGGAAGATTTAAGCATTCTTTGATGCTTTCAAGAGACAAATTTTTTTCCCTATTTCCAATCCAAGACTTTTTTAGCCTAGGGTCATAGTTGCAGAGAAGTATTTTTACCATTCTAGAGTAACATTTGTCTCTGCAACTCATGAATTCTTTCCACCCCTAAAAGTTTATCCAGTCATGAACTTCCAACTTCATGCTTTTGAAGGTGTCAAAGTTGATAACTTTTCCTTTTAACACTTTTCTCTTATCATACTTTTTCATGAACTCATGGTAACTTTGTTCATTATTTCAGAAAGTTACCTCAAAGAGTATGTTTCTTTGTTTTTTTCTAGAAGGATTGCAATAAGCCTTGAAATTAACATAAGGATCTTAAATTTTGCTTGGAAATCTGGAGCTTTAGTTCAAGAAGTACCTCTTTATCATGAATTACCATGAGATTAAAGACTCTTGTTCATCCGTAGTTAATGGTGGCTCCAGAGGAGGGTGGGGGGTTGGGGGGGGGGGGTGTTTTGCGCAGGGGTGAATCGAGCCTTTAAACATTTTGCCCAAGTTAAAAATGTAGTACTAAATAAAATAGGAAAGATCACAAAGCACATTGAGATAATGGTTTTTATAGTGGTTCGGCCCTTAAGCTGGTATCTACACCACTTCTCTAAGTTGGCCTCTCTTACTAAGCTCAGGTTTTACTAATACTCGTTGGTTTTCAAGATTACCAACAAACTTATACAAGTTGATTTTCAAAGCTCACAAACAATTTAAACAAGTTGATTTTGAAAGCTCACCAACAACTTATACAAGATGATTTTTAAAGCACACCAATAACTTATACAAACTTTAGCAAGTTTTCCTACTTATTATTCACTATAAGATGCAAGTTACTTGCTCACAAATAAGAAGATAGTAAATAAATGTTTAAAGAAATGAATGCCTTAGGCAGAGTGTATGAAGTATAGTGATAAAAACACAATAAATATAGTAGTAAAGAACAATAAAGATTAGACTCCAAGTGTTGTTGAATGATTTGCTTTGAATACTTGTTGCGATATCGTGCAATGAAGCTAATCTCATGGAGTTAAATCTGAGGAGACCTCAGTAAATGCTTTAGTAAACTTTATTCAACTTTTCTCTCTACTAAACTTTCTCTCAGAAGCTTGAATCTTCCTTTTATAAGTTGTGGAAGACATCTTAGCTATAACGATCATTTTTGGTAGCTTTCTAACCGTTTGAAAAAGGAGATTTAAAGCTTCATTGCATTTTTCTTCTTCTGTCCAGCTATAGAACTTCTCTGATAAATATTTAGAACTTTTTAGGTTCATTTACCTATTAGTTACCATTGTGCACTTAATGCAAAACTTTTGAGGTTCTTCTATTGAACTTCTGAGTTACAGTAATGACATAATTTTTGCACAATTGATCATTTTAGATTCTTCTAAAGGCTGGATCTAGTATATGATATTTTCATCAATCATTTTTTTATTATGAGAAACTTCTAAAGTGTTTCTAAATGATTCAATTCTATTTTTGATGAACTTCTTAAATTTTGGCTTTTCCAAGATGCCTCTGAAGAGCTTCTGAGTTGCTTCTGAAAAGCTTCTAAGGTTTTTTTAAAGTTTGCATTTTGCCTCTGATGTGCTTTTTGAATCTTAGCTTTTGGAAGATGGCTCTAAGGAGCTTTTGTATTACTTCTGATAATCTTCTGAGCATAGTAACTTCTTCTGTATTCATTTTGTATCACTGTTATTGATCTTTTGTTATAACTCTGAAACTTGAAAGCATTTCTAAAGTTCAAATTCTAACAAACTTTTGATTGCAACGTTGACATTCTACATTACTTCTAAGTTGTTTCTGAATGCATAAGCTTCCTCGAATTATTTCTGAAGTTCTTTTTGATAAAATTTTGATTGCAAAAACATCATTTTGTATTACTTCTGAGCTTTACGCCTTGTCTCTGAAATACTTATGAGTATTGCTGAATTGCTTCCGAGCTTTACACCTTATCTCTGAAATACTTGTGATCATTTTTGAATTTTATGCCTTGTCTTTCTGAATACTTCTGAACATTTTTACTTGAGTATTCTTTTTAAATTATCTTCTTTTTGTAAAGTCTTAATAATATAAGTTTTAAGCTTAATATTTACTTTCCTTAATTCATTTTAACAGATTAATGTTGTATCCTTGCAAAGTAAATAGTTAGTAACTTAACTCTTCACTCATATGTTTGCTCATTATCAAAACTTGACTGCTTAATTACATTCATCATCAAAATTAAGCTAAGTAGGAGGATTAGACTCAACATTCGCCCCCTTTTTGATGATGATAAAACATTTGAGTGATGAAACTTTCATAATATATGCAATTGAAAATTTTAAAGCGGCTAAAAGCATGTTTAATATGTAGTGCTTCTACTAACTTAGAGAGGCTCCCCTTAAATAGGTGTACTAAGTTACTCTCATATGTTTGATATTTTGCTAAGTTCTTCTAATATTTCTTCCCCTTTTTGTCATAATAAAAAAGGCTAAATTGTGTTGATGTGCTTCAGAATTTTTGACTTAATAATGTTAGAAGTTCTGAGAAAGTTGTAGTATAGAAAAGACTCTAAGACTCTATCAGAGTTTCTCAGATGCTTCAAAAACATTCTAAAAGATAGAAATGTAGCATTCATGTAAAGTCAATTAAATCATGTAACATGCAATTTATGCAAATGGATCTAATATGCCTAGTTCTCTCCTAATTTTACAAAATCTATCCTCTAAAAATCACTTTGTTAAAATATTAGCTAATTGATATTCAGTTGGTACAAATTCTAAGTAGACATCATGATTTTGAAAATGATCTCTAATGAAACGATGCTTAATCTCTATATGCTTAGTTCTGGAATATAATAATGGATTCTTTATCAGACTTATGACACTAGTATTATCACATCTGATAGGTTTATCAACATATTTCAAACCAAAATCACTTAATTGTTGTTTTATCTATAAAATCTGAGCATAGTAAATACCTACAGCTACTTATTTAGCCTCAGCAGTTGATAATGCAACAGATGTTTATTTCTTGGAGAACCATGATATAATCATGCTTCCAAGAAATTGACAAGTTCCTAAGGTACTCTTCCTATCTACCTTATATCTAATAAAATATGCATCTGATTACCCAATTAATTCAAATTTTGGGCCTTTAAGATACCACAAACTGAGGTTTGGAGTGTCTAAAGGTATCTAAGGATTCTTTTTACTGCAATGAGATATGACTCTCTAGGATTTGACAGGAATCTAGCACACATGCAGAAACTAAAAATTATGTCTGGTCTACTGACAGTTAGGTATAATAAATATCCTATAATGCTCTTATAAAGCTTATGGCAAATAGATTTACCTCTTCCATCCTTGTCCATCTTTGTTGATGTGCTTATTGTTGTTCCATATCTTTTACCATCTTCAATGTTGAATTTCTTTAGCAATTCTTTTATGTATTTTTCTTGGTGGATAAAAATTCCTTCTTTTCTCTACTTTACTTGTAGTCCTAGAAAGAAGTTAAGTTCTCCCATGAAGCTGCTTTCAAATTCACCCTACATTGTCTTGAAAAATTTTTGGCAAAAATTCTCATTAGTTGCACCAAATACTATATCATCAACATAAATTTGAACTATGAGAATATCATTCATTGCATGCTTAATGAAGATATTGGTATCAACTTTACCCCTTTAGAAACCTTTCTCAATTAGGAATTTGCTTAGCCTCTTGTATCAAGTTCTAGGAGCCTATTTCAAACCATAGAAAGCTTTCTTGAGTTTGAAAACATGATTTGGACTATGAGGATCTTCAAACCTAAGGGGCTGTTCCACGTAAACCTCTTCATTAATGAATCCATTTAAGAATGCACTCTTTACATCCATCTGATATAACTTGAAATCCATATAGGATGCAAATGCAAGGAGCATTCTAATGGCTTCTATCCTTGCAACAGGGGTGTATGACTCTTCAAAGTCAACACCTTCTTCTTAACAATACCCCCTTGCTACTAATCTTGCTTTATTCGTCACCATAATTCCTGATTCATCCAATTTGTTCCTAAAGACCCTTTGGTGCGTATAACAAATTGGTGGTCTGCTCTTGGTATAATAGTACATATATCATTTCGTTTAAATTGGTCTAATTCTTTTTGCATAAATAAAATTTAGTTTTCATCTTCTACTTGGTCTATGCAAATTAGATCAAGTAGAGAAATGATTACAAAATTACCATATACTTAGCAATAAGATGATTATGCATGAACCTCCAATCTTTGAGAAGAAATGTGCTACCTTGCTCATTTACCTCTGTTGTGGATGGTCCAGTTTCATCCATTGATGTCTCTGATTGTGGAGCTTTTGCTTATTTATTTTTGTAACTTTAGTTTCTCAAAATTTGTTATAAGGTTTTCTGTCTCGTCGTGAAAATCGTTAGTTCTTTTCATAGAGTCAGTATGTTTATCAAATTTAACATGAATAGATTTTTCTACAATCTTAAGTTGTACACTCTAAATACCTTGCTAACAATGGAATAGCCAAGGAATATTCCTTGATCAGATCTACTATCAAATTTCTCAAGGTTTTCCTTGTCATTGTTAAGAATAAAGCATTTGCAGGAAAAAGTATGGAAATAAGAAATCTTTGGTTTCTTGCCATAAAATAATTCAAATGGTGTTTTGTTGAGTAAGGGCCTAGTGAAGATTCTATTAATAATGTAGCATGTAGTATTCATTGCTTCAACCAAAAAATATTGAGGCTGATTATATTCACTCAACATAATCCTTGCCATCTCTTGCAAGGATCTATTTTTCCTCTCAGCTACTCTATTTTGCTGGGGTATTCTTAGTGTGGAAAAAGTTTAAAGAATTCCATTACTTTCATAGAAATTTGTGAACCTATGATTTTTAAACTATTCACCATGATCACTCCTTATGGCAATAATATGAAAGCTTTGTTCATTCTGTACATGCTTGGTAAATACTTTAAATGATGAAAAAAGCTTTATCTTTGGAGGCTAGAAACATTACCCAGGTGAATTTACTATAGTCATCCACGATGACATATGCATAATGTTTCCCTCTAAGGCTTCTAGTTCTTGTTGGTCCAACTTGATCCATATATAGCAACTAAAGGGGTTTTATTGTATATACTTCTTTATTTGATTTGAATGATTCCTTTATTTACTTACCTTTCAAGCAAGCATGACACAACCTTTTTTAGTACAATTTAAGTTTAGGTAAGCCAACAACAAGATCCTTATTGTATAGTTTTTCAATCAGTTTTTATTGGCATGTTCTAGTCTTTTATGCCATGACATAGATTTGACACTTAGCTTGGATATTAGAAAGATCAACCAAATATACATTTTCATGCCTTCTATTAAGTCCTACAACTGAATGAGACTTATCTAGAACTAAACAAAATTGATATTCAAACACAATCTTATAGCCTTTGTCACAAAACTAACTAACAGTTAGTATATTGTGTTTCAATCCTTCTACAAGAAATACGTCTAAAATTGTGGTAAATGGTGATTGGCTGAGCTTACCAATCCCAACCACTATACCTTTTCCCTTGTCCCCAAAGGTCGTTATTCCACCAAATTTCATTTTTGGCTCCGTGAACAGCTCCCTATTCCCTATCAAGTGCCTTGAGCAACCACTATTGATATACCATGTGCTACTCCTTATGGCTCTTAAGCACACCTACATAGACAAGATTTAGTTTTAACTTTTGGCACCCATTTGGCAATAGGTCTAGGTGGGTTAGTGGCAGAAAACTTTGGTATGCATTTCTTCTTAGGCGCCACTATTCTAGCTGATGGAGACTAAGTTGCATTTACTATACATACAACTTCATTGGGAACCCAGATCATGGTCTGTTTAGGTCCTTGTTTTCTTCCAGAAGCATTACTTTGTTTCCCATGTTACTGTTCGCCACCTTCTTAGGTTTCATTTTTAATAAGGTGAAAATCAAGGTCCTTTTCAAGGCATTGTTTTCAACCTTGACTTGCTAAGTTCACTGATGGTATTTTGATTACTCTTGTGCTTGGAGTTTTCCTCCTTTAATTTTGAACATTCAATGGTAATTTTCTTAAGCTCCTTTCTAGTCTCCTTGCATTTGTTTTTCAAAATCATGAAGTCTAAGTATAGTTCATCTAACACCTCCTCATTATTTGGAGTTTCAATGTCAGAGATTACGTCTTCTTCATGGATGGCCATGAAGCTAATTCCTATGTGAAATTCATTATGATCATTTCTATTTAGCAAAAGCTGACTGATTTCTGCTTCATGTTCTTCATCCTCTTCACTTCCACTCGCATTCGTCATGTTCTCTAATTTCTCATGCTTCTAGAGCCTTCATTTTCTTTTCATATTTTTTGCTAATTTTGTTATGATTGTTATTGTTGCTACTTTTCTTGTCAAAGTATGAGTTATACTTCTTCTTTTGCTGATCACTTTGCTTCTTGTTAGGTCTTGGGCAATCAAAATTCATGTGCCTAGTCTTTCCACAATTATAGCATGTGGGAGACTCTTTATATTTGTCTTTTCTTCTTGAATCATTTCCTGAACTGCTCCCAAATTTCTTCTTCTTTAATATGAACTTAAATATTTGTGTGATCATTGCCATGTTCTCATCATCATCTCTACTTGTTGATGCTTAACTTTGGGAGTTATCAAATTTTAACTCAACTCTAAGGGCGATTGTCTTCTTGCCCTTGGGATCTTCTGTAGTTTTCTATTTCATCAATACTTTATAGATCATGAGAGAACCCATGAGCTCTTCTAGGCTCATCATGTTTAGGTTATTTGCTTCTTGGATTGCTATCATTTTAGGCATCTATTGCTTTGATAATGATCTTAGTATTTTCTTCACCCACTTGGGCTATTCATATTTTTCTCGTAGATTCTTTAACCCATTTGTTATCTTTTGGAATCTTCCAAACATGTGTAAAATTGACTCTATCTCCTTCATGATGAAAGATTCATATTCTAGCATAAGAAGATTTATTCTAGTTTCTCCCACTTGTTTTGTCCCTTTGTGTGCAACTTGTTTGTCCCAGATTTCCTTGGCAGTATCACAAGAGAAAATCTTGTTAAACTTAGAGGGTATAATGATGCAGTAAAGGCAGTTCTTTGCCTTGGCATCTCATTCAACTACTTGGATATCCTCAGCAATATACTTGTCTTCCATATTTAGGACAATCATCCCATATTTGATAGTTTTCCACAATTGATAATCTATAGCAATCAAGAAATTTTTCATTCTCATTTTTCAGTAACCATAATTTGTGTCATCAAATAGTGGGAGTCTGGAAATGGATTGACCCTCAACTGAAGTATTGTGGAAGTAGCTAGGCATTAGGATCTCTTCACAAGTTATATAAATTGGTATGTAAAATATAACAAGTGAAGTTTGCTTTGATAGTAATTGTTGGTCCCTAGCTAATGGTGGCTCAAGAGGGGGGTGGGGGTGAATTGCGTCTATAAAATTTTTTGTCAAGTTCAAAAGGTAGTGCTAAAATAAAATAGGAAAGATCACATAGTACATTAAGATAATGATTTTTATAGTGGTTTGGCCCTTAACCTAGTACCTAATCCACCCAACAACTTATACATGTTGGTTTTCAAAGATCACCAACAAGTTATACAAGATGGTTTTCAAAGCTAACTAACAAATTATACAAACTTTAGCAAGTTTCCCTACTTGTTGTTCACCATAAGATGCAAGCCCCTTGCTTGCAAATAAGAAGATAGTAAATAAAAATATATAGAAATGAATGTCACTTGATAGGCAGCATGTACAAAGTGTAGTGACAAAAATATAATAAATGTTGCAGTAAAGAATAATAAAGATTAGACTTCAAGTATTGTTGAATGATTTGCTTTGAATGCTTGTTGCAATGTGGCATAATGGAGCTAATCTTGTGGAGTTAAATCTGAGGAGACTTTAGTAAATGCTTAAGTAAACTTTATTTACTTTTTCTCTCCACTAAACTTTCTCTAAGATGCTTGAATCTTCATTTCATAAGTTGTGAAACACATCTTAGCTATAATGATCATTTTTGGTAGCTTTCCAAACATTTGAAAAAGGAGATTTAAAGCTTCATCACATTTTTCTTCTTCTATCCAACTACAGAATTTCTTTGATAAATATTCAAAACTTCTAAGGTTCATCTAGTTATCAATTATCTTTGTGCACTTAATGCAGAACTTCTAAGCTATGGCAAGGACATAATTTTTGCATGGTTGATCCTTTTAGATTCTTCTGAAGGCTGAATCTTGTATCTAACACTTTCATCAGTGATGTTTTTACTTTTGAGAAACTTATGAAGTGTTTCTGAATGATTGAATTCTATTTTTGATGAACTTCTTGAATTTTAGATTTTTGAGGATGAATCTAAAAAGGTTCTAAGGTTTTTCTGAAGTTTGTATTTTGCCTCTGATGTGCTTCTTGAATCTTGGCTTTTTGAAGATGCCTCTAAAGTGCTTCTGTATTACTTCTAAAAATCTTTTGAGCATAGAAACTTCCTTTGTGTTTATTCTGTATCACTACTATTGATGTTCTATTACAACTCTGAAACATGGAAGCATTTTCAAAGTTTGAATTTTTACAAACTTATGATTGCAAAGTTGACATTCAGTATTGCTTCTGAGTTATTTTTGAATGCATAAGCTTCCTTTGAATTATTTATGAAGTTCTTTCTAGTAAACTTCTGATTGTAGAAATGTCATTTTATATTGTTTCTGAGCTTCACACCTTGTCTCTGAAATACTTCTAAGTTTTCACACCTTGTCTCTGAAATACTTGTGATCATTTCTGAATTTTATGCCTTGTCTTTTTGAATTAAATTACCATCATTTTGTGAAGTCTTAATAATATACACATTAAGCTTAATTATTACTTTCCTTAGTTCATTTTAACAGATTAACACTGCAACCCTTGGAAAGTAAATAGTTAGTAGCATAACTTTCACTCATACATTTGCTCAGCATCAAAACTTAACTGCTTAGTTACATTCATCATCCAAAAAAAAAGCTAAGTAGGATGATTAGGTTCAGCAACTCTTATTTGCTTATCTTCAATTCCGCTTAATTCTTCATGGATTGATTCTTCTAATGTTTTTTTTTCCTCCAGTTCCTGTACAGAATCAATTGCTTGGGTCCCTTGGACCTTGTTAGCTTTATCATATGTAATTTCTAGTTTATCCATATATCTTTAACAGAACTACAGATAGACATTCTATTGAATTCAGTAGGAACAAAGAACAATAGAAATACTTTTTATCATTTTCTACAATTCTTATGTCCTTTTGGGTGCATTTCTTTTCAACATTGAGGAACACTAAGTCATTTTTGAATTAAGCCACAACTGTTAATATGTGGCAATCATAAAATTCTACATTTTGATTTTCAGAGACCCATAATAGGTATTATCATAGTATTATCTTTTGTATCTATTACTACAACAATAGTGAACATAACTATTAGTACCTTAAGTGTTCACCCATAGTATTTGTTCATCATCAAAACTTGGTTGTTTGCCACATACACCATTTGGTTCTAAATTCTCTCCCTTTTTGACGATGACAAAACATTTGAATGAAATACCTTTCAAGAGAATAAGAATATGCAAGAGAGCTAATCAAGGTAAGCTTTGTATCTTAGCTCCCCCTGACTAGGTGCTTATTATACATAAATCTTGGTAATCTTTAGCTCCCCCTAAGTAAATGCACTTTTACTTCCAATTTTTCATTTCACTATATTTCTCCCCCTTTTTATCATAATAAAAAAAAGAATATATGAGAGAGAAAATAACCAGCAATAATACTTTTCAGAATGAAGAGGCAACATTGAAACATTAAGCAAGTATTGTGGGAGAACTATTAAAAAGTAAGCATCAAAGATGAAATGATATACTTCATTGATTTGAGAAAGAAATGTACAATATGTAAACAAACTCATCAATGAATACAATAGATTAGTCATTATTCTTTAATTGTTGAGAGGTAGTCTTTTAGTCAACAACCTTGATTCAAATTTGATAATCAAAATCCGCTAGGTATGGATAAGGAAGAGGCTTTCCTTGAGCATTGGCTGTCAGCCTCCTTTTGTGTAGATTGTGACCCATGAAAATGGGGTTAATATGTTTATAATTCATTGAGGGGTCAACAGCTATGAATTCAAATAGTGGTAGTGTGGAAGTTTTAGAAATAGATGTTCTGAAGATAGGAGGCTTGGTTTTGGAGGCTAGAATTTTGAATGTAGGAGGAGGAGGAGGGGTAGGTAAAGTGAGAGAAGGAGGTGTAGGCTTAAAAGGAGTACAAGATGAAAGAAGTGTTGAAATGGAAGATGGAGCACTAGAAATGGAAGATTTTGAAGATACAATTCTTTTAGGAAGAATAACTCTTAATCTTTCAAAATAATTTGGATTATCAAATTTTGGAAAAAGTAAAGGTAATTTACAAAATATGCATCTATCTGAATAAACATGTGTTCTTGATACACATCTTTTGGAAGATAGAATAAATTGGGATTGGATGTATTTATAACAACATGAAGTGGTACCCTTGGAGCTGACTTAAAAAACACAGGGATATGTGGTTTAGGAGCAGGATTTGGTTTGGATGTCAAGGGTACCTTGAAATTTAGTATAAAATTATCTACAAACTTATCTATGTTTCGAAATTTTGGCCTAAAGTTTCTAGGAAAAGGCTTTTTCATAATATTAACAATAACCTTTATGAATTCAGGGTCATCAAAATGTGGGAATGGAAGATCTAGATGATTGAAGATTTCCTTTTAAGCTCTCAACTCAAAATGAGCATCTTATTTTCTTGTCAAGTTTTCTAGGAGGTGAAATGGAGTTATTTTGAGGCATAAAATTGCATTAATCTTTTGCATTTGGAGGATAGTGAAAGGACTTTTTGGAGGAGTGAGAATATATAGAAACATTTGTGATGATGACATCTCTATGTGGAGGAATTGAAGAGGCATGAGTGAATCTTTTTGGAGTGACTCTAGTCCTAGGAAGTGGAGGAGTTACAGATTTTGGAAGAGGATGAGATTGATCATAATGAAGGGATGATTTTGAATATTGTACAAGAGTGAATTTTGTGGACTGAGAAGTTAAGAACCAACTTGAGGAGGAGTGAAGTGAGAGATGCCTGATGGAGGGTAAGTGCTTTTCTTAGAAGGGGATTTTAAAGATTTAAGAATTTGAGTGAGGGGAATTTTTGAGTCAGAGATTGTTTCAACTGAATCAGATGAAGATGGAAATGATAAGGATGTGGAAGTGGAAATAGAGATGAACGAAGAAGACTGAGGGGATTTTTGTGAAAGAGTGGTAACGATGGGAGACATGGAAAGTGGAGAATTATGAGTTGTGTGATAAGGAGAAAGAGGAGTAGGAGAAGAATGATGAGATGGAGAGTGGTCAGATTGATAAGAAAGTGAATGATGAGAATAAGGAGGTGAAGGCGTAGGTGAGGAATGGGTGGACCGGATTGGTGAGGCAAGTGTAGACTCATGATTAGGAGAGCGTTGTGGAGAGGGTTGGATTGGTTGTGTTTGACCTTTGATGGATTTAACCAAAGGGATTAGAGTATCAAGTTTTTGATTTAGTGAATCCATCATAATATTGAGGGCCAAAATGGATGTTTCAATGTTAATCAACCTACCCTCAAGATCGTTAAGAAAGGGTTGATTTAGTGGAGAAGGGTGGATAGGTCTAAATGGAGATGGAATTGGATTGTGAGGTGATGGTGTTGTAGATGCTACCATCTCTACTGCTATTGTTTCTGCTTCTGCTGCCATGGCTAGTTGCACATGATCCTCAATTCTTACTTCTTCTTCTCTTCTCTCTATTTCTCTTATAACATAAGTTTCTTCTTCTCTTCCCACTTCTATTGTTCTGTCATAGGATGCAGGATCTTGATTTACGACTATTGAGGTTGCAATCCTTGTTTTCTCTTCAATGGGGAAGACATCTTGTATTAGTTCTTCTTTGTAGCCACATTTTCTACAGATTCAGCTTCTCCCCTGTCTGGTTCTTACCTTGTCTCATCCTCTTTTTCTTCATACTCTCTTGGCCTTTTTGATTGTTTAGGCCTTCTTTTCATCTTAGCGATTGTACCATCTGAAGCTATCGATATTCCCATTCTCTTTAGTATCACATTGTCAATCATGTCTGAGTATTTGAATTCATTTGGTACCTCTCATGATAGATCTACTTCTACCTTTCTTAATATTTTTGCCATTGCCATTCCATAAGGCAGAGGATATTTTGCTGATGATTTGACTTGGTAAAGGTGTTCAGACATGAGTTTAGCTAGATCCAAATTTTTTTCAAACTTTTTGCCAAGAGAATCTTTGAATCTCTTTTAGATATATTATCCGTTCCTCTAATCTTAGTATAAATATTGATATTTAGGATACTATGAGCTAGCTTCAAATTTATATCCAAGTGCTTGGGATTTAGGCTAGTTACATTATCATCAATAGCCATGCCTACCACTTGTGTGAACAACTCTTTTCTAGGCGTTGGCCATTCGAAGGTTTGCCCTTCAACCATGGGAAGATTTAAGCATTCTCTGATGCTTTTGGGAGACAAATTTATTTTCCTATTTCCAATTCAAGACTTTTTTAGCCTAGGGTCATATTTGCAGAGACGTATTTTTACCATTCTAGAGTAACATTTGTCTCTACAACTCATGAATTCTTTTCACCCATGAAAGCTTATCCAGTCATGAGCTTCCAAGTTCATGCCTTTAAATGTGTCGAAGTCAATAACCTTTCCTTTTAACACCTTTCCCTTATCGTACTTTTTCATGAACTCATGGTAAGTTTGTTCATTATTTTAGAAAGTTACCTCAAGGAGTTTATTTCTTTGTACCTTTCTCTTTTGTGTTAGTCTTCCATCACTTGATTCTTCTCTATCTCTTCTTCTTCTTGATGTAGATGCTGAAGGCAATCCTATTACACTTGAATATGCCATTTCCACCAGTCAAGGTTTAGGGTTTTGAAGGGGACTTTGATGGGATAAGCTTGAATGTTTTTGGTAGCAGATAGGGAAGTGAGCAAATGGAAATAAGGCGCCAAATATTGAGAGATAGAGAGGGGAATAGTAGGTATTTGAATCACCTTCTTCCAAAAGGAGTATTTCTATCACTAATGGTGAATAACGCAGTAAGTTCGAGTTGATGTTAGAAAGGGGTTTTCTTAAGTCTTCAAACAAACTGAGATAGCTTCAGACAAATTTGGTGGCTTCGGACAAATCTATGAACAAAGTAGATGTTATGACTTTGTCCAAGTGTTGATATTGAATGACGTATGATTTGATATTTTTGAACAAATGATGTACATGTTTGTTTGAAGCTTATAACTGGGTGTAGGACTTATTTTTAAGTTTTATAATTGAGAGATTTGATTATAGAAGTTATTTGTGAAAATTTAAATAATTAATCTCTTAATATTTAACTTTATTTAGTGTACTTTTTATGCCATGTGCACAAATGAAGCAGTAAAAAGCATATAATCCAAAGGATTTTTAGCAAACTAAATGATGTGCAGTATGTGCATAAAAATCTAGTATGATATACTTCCAATATATGTTGAGTGACCACTTTTGGTAGATAATAAATTGTTCTTATTGTACCTAAATTAATCTGATTCTTTTGCACCCATAGTTTCTTTGGTGTTAATATTCAAATGTTGGGAGATTGCATGGCTTTTGATGTATTTGCAACATTCTTAGGAACCCAAAATGGGTTCTGTTTGGGCCTTTGTTATCTTCTAGAATGATTGCAATAAGCCTTGAAATTATCATAAGGATCATAAATGTTTCTTGGACATTTGGAGCTTTAGTTCAGGGTGTACCTCATAGTCGTGAATTACCATGAGATTGAAGAGTCTTACTTGCTTGTGTATAGCTCCTCTTGATTCATCATGGATTGATTCTTCTAATTTTTCATTTTCTTGCAGTTCCTGTATAGAATCAATTGCTTGGGTCCCTTGGACCTTGTTAGCTTTATCATATGCAATTTCTAGTTTATCCATATATCTTTAAATGAACTATAGATAGACATTATATTGAATTCAATAGGGACAAAGCACAATATAAATTATTTTTATCATTTTCTATAATTCTTATGTCCTCTTGGGTGTATTTCTATTCAGCATTGAGGACTATTAAGTCATTTTTGAATCAAGCCACAACCGGTAATATGTGGCAATCATAAAATTCTACATTTTGATTTTTCATGACCTATAATAGGTATTATCATTGTATGAAGGTTTGGAAACAAACTTTCCCTCAGTGGGAGTGTTGTGGAATGATTTGGCTATAGGAATCTCATCACAAGTTACCTTCTAGTGATAAAGATTAACTAGTGAAGCTACTCTGATACCAATTATTGATCCCATTCAGTAGGTAGCTCAAGAGGGGAGGGGTGAATTGAGTAGATAAAAAATATGGCCAACTAAAAATTAAAGTGTTGGAAAGGAATGGAACTTAAATCAAATAGCATAAGACATTAGAGATTTTTTATAGTGTTTCCGCCCAACATGGTGCCTACTCCACTCTCTGAATCAGCTTCCCTTTGCTGCACTCAAGTTCCATTAACATAGGTTGGTTTTCCAAGAGCTCACCAACAAACTCTTACAATGAGGTTTTTCCTAGCTTACCACAAACTCACTGGTTTTGAAGATCATAAGTGAATTTGATGGTTTTCCAGAGCTCACCACCAACTCATGAAATTTGGTTTTTCATGATTTTGAAGAGACGCAGCTTATGAGAATACAATCATTGACTGAACCCTTTGAATTTCTTTCCATTTTCAGCTAAATGAACTTTGTCCAGAGTTAATATGATCTATTCAAGTGAAGATTTTTCTAGATAGTTCAGCTAGCATTGTTTGAGGTAAGTAGCTTCTACTCGTGTTATGATTTGTCTGAGTGTTTCAGCCAGAATTTGTCTAAGGAGTTTCAGTTTGTCTTAAGTTAGTTTTGGACAAATTAACTCTAATTAGAATCATCTAATGGAGTCAACTACTTTGTTTGAGTCATATGGTAGTGCTTTCTTACTTTGTCTAGAGTTAGTCTCAGATGAATTTAGTAATGCGATGAAGTCCACTTTGTCCGAGCAACTTTATCCGAGTATGCTATAGTGCTTTTACTGTTTGATGACTCTATATTGTTCTTACTTTGTCCAAAGTTAGTCTTGGATAAAGTAAGCCTTCATTGGAGCACATGGATGATCGAATCAAGCTTAAATTTTTTCGAGATTGGTTTTGACTTCAATTTTAATAAAGTATCCACAATGTTACTACTTTGTTTAAGTCAAGTTGTGCTTCTGCTATCTGATTTCAACCTTTTAGCTCTAACAAATGTTGTATAAGAGGAGTTTTTCTGACTTCGTCTGAACTAAAGATGAAGAACGATTTATCTATATCCAATTGAAGCAAGTCTTATCTGAGATTGACTTTGTCTAAAGCGAACTTCTGCTGCAATTGAAACTTTGTCCATAGTGCCCTATAGCATTTCTAATACCAGATATATTCTTCACTGAAGTGTACCTTTGAGTGCATGGATTAGATGATTGAATCATGCTTAATCACTCTAACAGATTTGGATGTTATGACTTAAAATATGTTTTGTAGCTTTTGAAATCTTTTAAAATTTAAGTTTCATTCTTTCTAAGCATTTGTCTCTGATCTTTTCTTGTATGCGTTGTCCACTGATTTGAGTTATTTCCCTGAATTATCTTTACATCTATTACTGCAATACTAAGGAACATAACTATTAGTACCTTAAGTATTTACTCATATATTGTTTGTTCATCATCAAAACTTGGTTGTTTGCTACATACTTCATTTGGTTCAATAACTTAATGTATCCATGAAGTTTGTAAATATTATATCCTTTTTTTTCTACAGAGATATCTCAATTATTTTTCTCTTTTGCTATAAAGTTTAGTCACTCTTACTCATATTTCAAAAGAAATAAATAAATTCTGATAATAATATTATATCTCATATGAAAGAATCAATCCACCTTAATTCTTCTAGTAATTAGCATAATTTTTGTATATTATTCCATAGTTTCCATAATTTATTTCATTATTAATTTAATTTATTAACTTATTATACAAAACTAATCTTCATAGAATCTACATAAATATTATAGATAATATATCTAAAATTATTGATATTTTATATTTTTAGAAATTTTTTAAACATAGTTTTTCATAATTTTTCTTCATTAAAAATGCATAAATAGTAAATAAATTAAAAATTAATTCAATAATTATAAATAAGTCATTTATAAAAGTTCCATTATGTCCAATATCTTTTTAAAGTAATAAAAATCTTGCATTTCTAATTAAAAGTAATTTTCATAATTTTCCTAAATGTCCATTAATAATTCTATAATAAATCTAAATAAATTATTTGAAATGTCAAAATAATTATCATGACTTTATAGAATTTTCTTTGATATAATTTTAGTTTGTTAAATAATTTTCATGCATAAACATCTATAAAACATATTTTCTAAAATTTATTTACCAAAATCTATGAATAAATCTCAATAAATTCATAACTAAATATTACATCACAACTTTATAAATTAAAAATATATCCTAACTATTTGGGTTGTCCCCAAATCAATCTCCTATATTACTTCAACAAGAGCCTAATAAGACCCAAAAAACATTAGAGGACATTGGGGTTGTTCTTAGTGTAAACACTTCGACACTAAGGTTTGTAGGAATCTTTAGAGGAGTATGGAAAAGTAACGATAGCTTTTAAATCTAGGGTGGTGCATGCCTAGTCCTTTTATATTTGAGCTTAGGTCATTCATGTAGAATTGTGTATGCTAAGATAGGTGCAATTCTTAAGCAGAAAGAATTTCGTATGCCATAGTTTAGTAGGATGCATACTGGATCTGACTATAGGATCCGGACGGGTGCATCTCTAGGTTTATCTAGGAATCTTCTATTGAACCAAATGGTGTATATGGCAAATAGCCAAGTTTTGATGATGAGCAATAGCATATGAGTGACCATTTGTTGTACTAACAATTGTGTTCCCAAGCATTGCAAATATAGATATAACTATACAGGGAAACAATTCAAATATAGTGGACAGCATACATAGTGAATGCATTAGCAAACAAAATCCACTAATGGAAAGGAGACAAGGATGCTCAGAGAGTATGACACCAAAACATTAAAAAGAACCCACAAAGAGTATCTATAGCCATGACGTTCAAGCCTCAATGAGTGATTAAATAAATCTACTACAGATAAAGTTAGTATCTAAGAGCATCTGCCTTAGAAAAATTTAGACAAATTGGTCCATAGACAAGTCAGATACTGCTTATACTTAGCATTTATCTGCAAGACAAAGACGAATTCAGAAGTAGAGATGAAATGGAGCTAAACTCAGACAAATAAAAAGCCAAAATGGAGTCAAATTATTCAAGCATTTGTCTCTCATAAAGTCAATCTGCAACTGAAGAAGATCAAACAAATTGTCTACAGTCCTCTATAGAAGATGAAATAGAAGTGGCACAGTAGTTATAGAGGAACAAGTTTGTCTACCGACTTCATCTGCAAGCTCATTTGCCACTTACAATAGACAAACTGTCAGATGACCACTGAAGAAAGGATTCATCTGCATGTCGTAACTTCATTTATCACTTACAATAGACAACCCATCAGACGAACTATGTAAAAGACTTTGTCTACAACCTACAAATTTGTGTGCAGATCTCTACAAACAAACAACAGACAAAGTCATTTTGTTTGCTGAGAAGGAGCCATGTCCGTGCAAACAAGAGTTGTCTATTACTTATAACAGATAAACTAATAGACAAAGCTAGTTGTCTAGTCAAAGAAAACTTCATCTGGTGAAAGAAATTGCATTTCCTATGAAGAAGATTTTGTCCATGCTAACAAGAGTCATCTATTACTTACAATAGAAAAAGCTACTTTGTTTGATGAAAGAAACTTTATGTGCTACGAGAACTTCATCTGATGAGTAGCAAAGCGAAGAACTTCATCTATTCTTCTATAATTAATTTGTTACTTATAATAGACAAACTAGAAGATGAAGTAAAATATTGTAACGATCTCAGATAAATTTATATAGATGAAGTGTGGATCCACTCAGAACCATTTTATCTGTTACTTACAAGAGACAATCCAAGATTTAATTAGACGAGGTCCTCAGATAAAATATAGCATATCATAAAAAGTATAAGCCACCTATAACAGACATCACTAACTGCACTCTCTATTCAAACTCTCATACAAAGCAAATTCTATTAAATAAACTCGATAAATCAAGCTTAGCTGAATATGGAAAGAAATTTAAAGGAAAGCAGTCTTCACTCTGATAAAGGTTATAACTTTTAGAGGCTGCATCTCTTAGGGTTTAATAAGCTTCTTTCCAAAATAATGAAAGAGTTAGTTATGTAAAAAAGTCTATATTCGGTGTTTGCCAAAATCAGAAAGGCATCT
>JAYJMB010033310.1:21035-35304 GCA_036873735.1 Pouteria campechiana
TTCTTTCCAAAATAATGAAAGAGTTAGTTATGTAAAAAAGTCTATATTCGGTGTTTGCCAAAATCAGAAAGGCATCTTCTTCATGGATGGCGTTGTAAGCTTTCCAGCTATAACGAGTGTATCAAGAAGATAGTTTTTCAATGGGAGAAATTAGAATGGTCTTCAACATTCAAAGAAAGCCAACTACCTCCAACAGACAAAAATTTTTGAATCAATATAAAGGTAGTATAATGTCAATGAAGAAGGTTGAGGAAGCTGAGAGAAAAATAAGAATAGAGCTTAAATGAGCAACATCTCTTAATTAGACTATGCTTCCTCCTAGATAATCAATCTCCAGTAAGCTTATAGATAATGAGCCTAAAAGTTCTATCTTAATCATATATCTAGAGTATTGATATCTAATGAGCTTCAATGAGATATCATTTCGTATGTACTTAAACTCTGTACTAATCAACCTAGTAAAAGAGGCAATGTAATGTGCAAATTGAGTGCTGTCAATCAGCTATGTGAGTTTATGGTGAGCTCAAGAAAACTATATTGTATGAGTTATTGGTGAGCTCTGAAAAACCAACAAGTGTGCTTGTGATCTTTGAAATCAATGAGTTTCCTGGTAAGCTTGTAAAATCCAGAAGAGTGTTGGGAACACTATGTTTATGCCCCTTGGAGTTAGAATCCGGAAGAGTGTTGGGAACACTTTTGATGCCCCCTAGAGGTAAAATATAGAAGAGTGCTAGGTGCGTTATTGTATTTCCATTATATTGGATATAGTGGAACCCAAGGCACAAGGAGTGTGTGCTCTTGGAAGAGTCGATATAAGGACGAGGTTCCCAAACCACTATAAAAATTATTGTGTTTTATTTGCATAATTGTTTTACTTCGCATACAGTTGTCTCATCATCACATTTCACATATCACTACACATACAATTACTTATCTGAAATAAGTATAGCTCAGAGAAGTTTAATTTGGAAATGAAGTAGTCACTATGACCAAACAAACAAACATGGAAATTGCATATGTGCTGCATCACAACTTCCATTTAGCTCATTGATTTTTATTTGGCCATAATGTTTATATGCTCAATTTACCTCTCCCCTCTTGAGTTATCTATTATATGGGACCAAAATTTTCAACTTAGGATGTGGCTCATTGATAGGAGTTTGATGTGGAGTAGTGCCAGTTGGACAATAGATATCCACTATTAAAGTTTCCTAACACTAGTCCTCCCCCACAAAGAAACACAGGAGGACAGTTTTTGGGCCTCTTAATCTTTTGTGCAGCTTTTATGGGTGCACTAGTCAATGCAATTTTGAGGATTATCATGCTTCACTAGTAATTAACAAAGTAATGGTGGGTCTTAATTGTGACTAAATATAGCATGTTACACCCCAAATCCACTTCATAACTCCCTGAGACTCTCAACTATGATCCTTATAAGAGGGGCCACTTTCATTTCGACCTTGCCCTAAAATTTCCCTAGACATGGATCCTAGTTGCACAAGCATGAATTCTTGATTTTCTTATCGAATTCAATATCTCTATTGTGAGATTGAACTGTTGAAGCACTATACTGGGCCACCCAATTCGATCTTCGCCTTGCCAATTAGCATCTAACCAATAATGCTATCAGTCATGCGCAATCTATGGACCACATCCTATCCTTGGAGGAAGAGTTGGCTGAGGCTTATTATCAAATAAAGGAGCTTAAGGTTGTTATTGGTGCCTTAACACTATAGATAAGAGCTTTCATTTTCTTCTTCTTCTCTCTTTGTGTTTGAGCTTGACACATATAGTAGGTCAAGCTGAGAGGAGGGTGTACTTACTTTATGGAATAGAATTCTAGACTTGTTTTATCTCTTGTATGGCCTTCCATGTTAGTGTTATTAGGTTCCTTTGATTTGTTTAGACATTTTCGAGTGTTGCAATCATTTCACTACTTTTTCCCTTGTGCTTTTGCTTCTTCTTTTCACACTTTTATTTCTTGTTGTCTCTAAGGGCACTTTTTATCCACTTTTGAAATGCAATCAATATGTCCAGGTCTTTTAACGTGTCTTGATCTTATGTGATGACTCATGGGCTACTCAATCATGCTGATCTGTTTGGTGGTTGAGCTTGAGTATTTTAATTGTAATTAACCAGATGCTTTCGCTCTAGCATGAATCATTTCTTCTACTCCCAATATTGCTTTTCTCATTTTCTTACTTTTATCAAAACGCACTTTGGTTCTCGGCATGTGTGATGTTTTTCTTTTGAGATTCTAGTGTAGTTCCCTTTTGGCGGGCTCATGGCACTTTTCTAGTTAGCATGGGCCTTGATCGTCATCCCATTTTTTTAAATTTTGAAACAAATCATTTTGTCATTATCTTTTTTTTACTAACATGATTGATTGATGCTTCTATTAACCCACATGTATAAGGTTTAAATGCAATGGGTCCAAAATGGTTGTTGGTTTCTGGTTTCTCAATTTTTTGTGAAACCTTTGGTGATTTCCTAGAAGGCAATTTTCTACGAAGATGGATTTTTATAAGGCAGCCTGTGCCAAGGGAGAACATTTTCCTTTGCCATTTTCTTGCTTATCTCCAGTTATCATTTCCACCCAACCATGTGTTAGGATTATTTTGTATGATTTTGCTGACAACGAAACATGTATTAAGACCTAATTTATGCTAATGATGTATGAGTTTAGAAAGCTTGAAATGTGGATAAATATGCTTGAAAAGTATGTATGTTTGGATTATCATTTATGCATGCATGAGTTGTCTACTTGGTTATAAGAATAAATATTTTTAGAAAAAGGAGAATTTGCTATGATCCATAATCCATTTAGATTGATTTATCATATTGGAACTCCATGGATCATATATATGTTTTCACTAAGGAGTTATCATTTGAATGTGAAAGAAAGAAATTGCACTTGAATGTGTTTATCTATTATACAAACAAAAATATTGCTTGAATGTGTTTATCTATTATATAAACAAAACTTGATTAAGAAATTCATGCACAAAATCTTCTCATCGCATTTCAAAAGGATTGAATTGCTGGAAATATGAAGATTATATTTTGGAAGAAATAGAAGAAGAAAATAGAGATTTCAAAACATGCTATAAGGCTTCAATCTGAATGCTTCATCCAAAATCTAATGTTGTCCGAAAAGACTCTTTTAAACAATGCAAATCAAAGGAAAAAAATTTTAAGACAAAGTTCAAAGTCAAAAGGCAGAAGCTTTTGTCTGAAAATAACTTCAGACAAAATAGAATGAAAGCGAACTTCATCCTAGATTAACTTTGGACAAAACATAAAGAAAGCAAACTTTGTTCGACTAAATAGAATGAAAGCAAACTTTGTCCTAAATTAACTTTGAACAAACAAAATGAAAGTGGATTTTGTCTGAAGCAAACGAAAGTTGTCCTCATTCAAAATCACACTAAGTTCATCCAAAAAGAGCTAAAATTGTGTAGAAACATTAATTAAAGTTTTTTATTTTTGAGCAACCATCTTCTTCTTTATCAAGAAGAGCATTGCAGACTTTCTAATAGTTTAGAACCAATCAGAAGCGGCGCATTCTAATGGGAGAAATTTAAAGCAATCTTTTGCATTCAATGCTGCTCACCTACCTCTGTTTCTACATTCAATGCTACTAACCTACCTCCAACGGATGGAAGTTAAATCTGATATAAATGAAGTGTTGCTGGGATGAGAAAGGAGGAGGAACCATGTCAGTTGCTAAATCTTCCTTTTGAGCATTAATCTTCACTTACAAAAGAGCATCTTGAACCTTTGAACCTAAATTTTTTATAACATCTATTAGAGGCTTTCAACAACCATCTGGGGAGAGCTTTTACTTCTACATTCAAATTTTAGAATTCTTTTCCTGTGCCTTTAGGAAATCACTTGTAAAGTGTATTTATTTCTTGTACTTTTACCTTTTATGATTACCTTGAGTGGGTAGTGCAGACCAGGCTCAAGAAGAGCATTCGTAACTACTGGAGTGAGTCTCATAGTTATGCCACTAGCTTTGTATTTATGCACCCTAGAGCTAAAATCTAAAAAAGTATAAGAGGCACTAGTTCATGCCCCCTAGAGCTAATCTAGAAGAGTGCTTGGTGCACTAGTGTTTATGCCCCTTGGAACTGGAATCTAGAAAAGTGCAGAGGCACTGAATTTATGCTCCCTAAAGCTAATCTAGAAGAGTGCTTGGTGCACTAGAGTTATGCCTCCTAGAACTAGAATCTAGAAGAGTGCTGGGTGTGCTATTGTATTTCTATTATATGAGATAATGGAACCAAAGGCACTAGAAGAGAGTGCTCTTGGAAGAGTAGAGTAGAGCAGTTGACTTGAACCACTATAAACTTCTTGTCTATCATGTGTGATTGCTTTAATTTATTGTTTTCGATTATTTCATCATTTATTTCATTATTATCTTCACACTAGCATGAAAAGAGGAAAATTAATCTAATAAGGGTTAAGCAACAAAGTTTTATAAACCCAATTTACCCCTCCCTTATTGGGTTAAGCTAGCCAATAGGACTCAACACTATGGCTACTAAGAAGTCCATTCCTCGCCTTTCTTCTACCATCATCGAGGAATTCCACATGTACCCTCCGGCTGAAGCTATGTTTTGGAAAACTCCTAACACTACCTCTCTTTCTCACTAGCCACCTAAACACTTTGTTTCTGTCTCCCTTGCTTCTCTCTGGGCGGGTTTCCCCTAGATCAGTCCAATTTCATCACTCTCCTTCTAAGTGCCTACCATCTTTCTCCTGGATAACTCGTTCCCATCAGTTGGCATTACATTCTCCCTTCTGCCATTATGTGCATAATCTATAATAAGTTCCTTTTTTATCTCCATGTTTTCTTCCATTTTAACCCATAATAAGGCACTCATTGCTCTCCCTATTTTTACCTTATAACATATGCTTTTTAGTGTTAGCTCTTCTCTCATGTCTCCGATGGAGATGATGACTAAAAAAGCCACTAGATTTGGGTTAGGGGAGGTGGTCCCTTCCCTTTCCCTACACAATGGGTGACCGACCCAACTTATGTGTCTAACGCACACTCTTCTCTAGAGTAATACAGTTTAGGTTATCTTAGGTATGGTTTGATGTCTCTATATAAACTCCAAGTAGCTGTCTTATCACTGGCTGATTTTTGTCATCAGGTTGATCACTATTTTGGCTTCTTGGGTCATGAAGTTGTAGTTCTTGATCCTCTTCCTTTGTTGTCCTCCTTATTCCTCAACTAGGCTTCCATTATAGAATAGGAGTCCTCTCTCTTTGCAGGTTCTGGTCCTCATTGAGGAGCGACTTCTATCACTACTAGTCCTTCTTCTTCTAATCGCAAAACTTCATTGCCTAGGCCTCAACAAACGGAATCCATGGCTCAAAAGTGGAAAGTTAGTGCTTCTACCTATGTTCCATATGCTTCCCCTTCTTCTCGATCAACTAGATCCACAAAGGAGGGTTGCATAGTTTCGAATGGTAATGATAAAGCAGAGCCATAAGAAGTTGCTCGCTCCCCCCAGGCTGGACCTGTAGATGTTTCTTCTAGAAGCAGCTCTTCCTAGTCCCCCAGTTCTTCTTTTTCTTCTAGTTCTAGCATGTGATCTCCAGCAGGGCCATCATCATGTTATAATGGGGTAGCTTTATTGGAGGGGCTTATCCATTCTAGGAGGGATCTTGATGAATTTCTTGGGAGACTAATGCATCCTCTATTCCCTTTAGTTGTTTCGTCATCTTCTCTTACCAATATAAGGCCCATACCTATTTTTTCTTCTTTTTGTAGTATTTCCTCTCTAACCAGGCCAGTTCTTAAATTTTAATTTAATTTTCTTCCTTTCATGGCTAATTTTGCTTCACCTTCCTCTTTGTTCGCCCTACTTGGGGGCCTCTCCCTTTGTGTCCAGTACCTTCATCTTCCTCCAGAGTAGCACATGCGGCTACTATGGCTCCAACGATGAATCTGGCTCTAGTAGGAATAGAGATGCCTATAAAACAGCCTAAGATGGTTCCTAATAGAGGCAAGAAGGCACTATTATAGAAGTGGATCAATAAGGGGTGGCTGCGAGCGTAGACGAATGCGATGTGTGGGCTTCACATTCATCCCTTCATCCTTCTCCTCGTCCTTTCATTTCTTTTATGGGTTAGTAATTTACTATTTTTCTTTATCATGTTGGAGTTCATATTTATTGGTAAAGTGACAATATCCTCCTCTTCTTTTTTAGGGCCACCCTTTTCTTCTACTCAAGTTTTTTGGGCTTTAAAGCATCTATAATTGGAGCATAACTAATCCCATCCTACTCAACATCCGTGTACCGAGGCTTCCATCTCGAATGGTGGAGTAGGGTTTTCCAGATTCGCACAAGCTAGTGATGCTTTCATGCTTGCTGGGGCTAGATCCTCTCATCCCTCTCCTCCTACTAATTCCTTTTTTGGAGGGGAGGGTCTAATCACTTCTTTTCTAGAATGATCAAAGATGGTTGTAATTTTTTTGAGCAAGCTATCTTATTCCTCTAATCGAGCCCATGCTCTAGACATGCCGTTTGACAATCTGGTGGTGGACTCAACCATGAAGTCATGCACTCTCCATCATTTGCCAAATTTTATCAATAGAATAATGCTTTGCATGCGGCAACTAACCAATGCCAGTGAGCAATTGGCACAAGCTTAAACACATTTGCGGGAGATAGAGGTGGAATTAGAGCAAAGGCAAAGAAGCCCTTCATCATCTTCTACTCTATAGTAGGAGAGGGACCGATAGGTAGTGTAAGTTGTTGATTTGAAAGCTTTGTTAGAGGAAGAGCAACACCATTTTAAGGAACTATAGGACACAGCTTCCACTATCAAAGTCTGGAAGAATACCCTAGTTGCTAAGTGTGATGACACTGACATAGGCAAGAGACTTTCCATCACCGCACAAGATCATGTGGAGGCCACCAAAAGATAAGCTGTTACTGCTCTTTAGGAGGCTGAAGCTAAGCATGATGCTACAATAGAGTCTGTTGAGTCTAAGAGAGAAGTTTTAGCTATTTTGGAGGTGGAAGCAGCTAGTAAAGAGTTAGCCCTCGCGCAAAGGGTCAGTGAGTTGGAAGCTAGGTCGAGTAAGGAAGTTGCTCTTTAGTAAGAGATTGACAATTTGAAGATCTAGGATTTCACTATCAGGAGTGCCTAAAAACATTGGTCATAGAGTCGGAGTATCAAGAAATGTTGTTGCAGTAGATTATTAACTATTTTTATGGTGGGTTTGAATCCTATAAGAGAAAATTTTTTCAAAGGTTCTCAAATGTAGTTATTCAAGATGTAAATCCAAAAGATCCTAATGAGGATATGTTGAGCATGTTTGTTGGGAGGTAATGAAAAATATTATTATTCTACCACCTTTGTTTGTTGTGTCTTACTATTCATTTTTGTTACCTATGAGACCACACAATTATCTTTGACGACTTTAAAGTTGGGTGGCTTTGTGATTACAATTGTCTTCAATGACTTTGGAGTTGGGCAATTTTATGACTACACTTAAGATTCGCTTGGAGAAAATAGTAGTAGACATGGATAATTTAGTGAAGAGAAAAGGTTCTTTTGTATTGACTAATATTCAATTGACATGTAGCAAAGGATATGAAAAAGAAATAGGTTCAATTGGCCTATATCAGAGGATATGGAAATGAAATAAAGTTTACTAGTACACCCTTAGACTTTTAGAGTTCCACGCTCATGGGATGCTTCTTCCATTCAACTTTTATAACCTATAAGATCAGTTCCCTAGGACTTTGGTTACTTTGTAGGGTCCTTCCTAGGTACGAGCAAGCTTTCCCTTTGTGTGGGTGGCATTGTTGATAGATGCCTCTTATACAACCAAATCTCCTTCACTGAAATCCCATGCCTTGACCCTTCAGTTGTAATATTGCCTAACTTATGCCTGATATCAAGCCATTCCCATGCCTTGACCCTTCAGTTGTAATATTGCCTAACTTATGCCTGATGTCAAGCCACTCTCGCTTGGGCGTTAAGCCTCACTTCCTCCAATAGGTCCAAATTTTTTTGTAGCACTTCATTGTTCAGTTTTGGATCAAAGTTTTGTGTTTAGGCGAAGGAAATTTGTAATGTTATTAGAATTACTGCTTTAGATCCATATATTAGCATGAATGACATCTTACCAGACCTCTTGGGTAACATTCTAAGAGCCCATAGTACTTTTGGAAGTTCATGGTACCAACTGCTTCAAATCCTTCCATTTTGTTTCTCATCCCTTCTACGATGCCTTTACTTATCGCTTCTACTAGCCCATTGGTTTGCAGATGCACTACTAAGGAGAACTTTTCCTAGATCCATGGAGGAACTACAAAATATCTAAAATGGTTTGCCATCAAATTGAGTTCCATTATTTGTAATTAAGGCCCTTGGATCCTGAACCAACACATTATGCTCCAAGGTACAAAATCTTTTTCTTGCTTAGATAAAATAGAACTGGTTCCCTTGGCCTTTGCCCATTTTGTGAGGTAATCTACTGTGACAAATATGCATTTTCTTCTCCCATTGGCTGGCAGGAAGGGGCCCAAAATATCTATTCCCCATTGGTAGAATGGCCCAGGGCTATCGATGGTTGTAAGTCTTATCGCCGAGCGTTTTGGGATGTTAACGTGCTTTTGGCTATTATTGTATTTTTTAATATACTCCTTTGACTATGCTGCTGTAGTGGGAAAATATGACGGCTTTAAATGCAAGGGTCTTGGCTCCCACAAGATTGGAACACTCCCCTCCATATATTTTCTTAAAGATTTCCCATTCCTCATTTTCGGTTACACACCAAAGGTAAGGATGTGTGTGTCCTCTATGTATAGCTTGTCATCTAAATATATGAACTTGGTAGCAAAGAGCCAACTTTTTTGCTTCCAATGGATTCATGGGCTTCTTTGCTCTCTTCAAGTAATGTATTGAGTTCATCCAAGATGTATTCAAGTTTTCTACTACCATTTGTTCAATCTTTACGATGTTGGGATAAGCAAGGTGCTCTATCAAGATGGTTCTTTATAGAGCAAATGATGGGGTTGTGGTTAGTCTTGATAATTTGTCTACTTTTTTCATTCTTCGCCCTCTAAATTTGGATTATGGTCATGCTGGGGATCCACTCCAACATCTACCAGGCAACTGACATGCAACGCCCAGAAATTTGAGGTACTAGTAATTCATTTCTTTAATTTATAAATGATTAAAACATGTATATATAGTAGGATTTTGAAGAAATTAAGGATATAATTTGATGAAATTTAGATTAACTTGACCAATTATAGGTGGATTTTGGTTTATAATGAGAGGTTATGGAGAATCATTTGAAAAAAGTGGCGGAAATGGGGCTACAAGTGCACTTCTAGACCGTAGAGGGTGAAGCAAGTTAATATGCTCCACTAGCCATCCCAAACCTTTAATTATGTTTCCAGCCCTCCCATGCATCCTAACTCCTTGAGAAATTCCACTTTCCAATAGATTTTGATGGATTTCAATTAGGAGATTAACGACAGTGCATGCAACAACTATTCAAAGTAAGGAAAATCCAGGAATTTAATCATTCGATCAGTGCGAAAGGGAAGAAAAATTCAGAATTTTTCCTACAAGAAAATTTTGTTGAAGTGGTGGAAGAAAGTTAAGGGGTAAGTGATCTAGTTGCCTAATTAGTATTTTTATTAAGTAAATTGCTAGAACTATGATGTATGGGGCATGATTTGCATTGAAGTGAAGTTCTGGCGGGTTAAAATTGGGGAAAATACATATTTAGCCATTAAGTGAGTGTTATCATCATTAATTGAAAGGTTAATTATGCTATCAACTTGAATGATGTAATTTCGGAAGAAAACCCTATATTACTTGTAGTTAAAACTATGGAATTGGGAAGTTGCCTATGAACTGTTTAATGAAATGACATTAAGAATGCTATAGCACAGTTAACCCTTATTATTGAACTCCTAATTACCCCTTAAGCATGATATAGATTGGGTAATTGGATAAACCCTAGAGGGCTAGATGATGAACTTAAGTTATGGACTAAGATAATACAAAGTTGAGTGTACTGGCATGAAAATGCTAATGGGTCATGTATTATTTGTCAGCAGGTTTTCTTTGTCTTTATTTAGCAATTGGAATTTCATAAATATAAATTTTGGGCACCATCATATGGTGATTTTTATTTTGATTTGTAGAATCATGCCTTAGTCATGTCCTAACTAGTGAATTTTTATTGTATGAAATTGGAAATGAAGAGAATAAGAATTCCAATATAAGTTGATGTGGCTAGTCACTTAATTCTAGTATGGCATAGTATTTTTGACATGTACCTTATGATATTTCATCTCAAAATTGAGATATGGCATTGCATAAATTGATAGTATATAATGCATAGATTTGAGCCACAGGAGATGTGGAAATGTTCAATGACAATGGAAGGGAAAATGAAGTAAATTAATGTCTAAATGAGGTACTTAACCCGGGTAAATAATTGAGTGAAGAGGAGTGCAAACAAGAGGGGGAAACATGGTTAGGTAGCAGGTTGGCAGCCATGACGCTGGCGTGTGCTATGTATAGGCAAACCGAGCAGGATGTTCGGCATCGCGGCACCAGAAAAGTAAACCCGATCAATTTTTTTATGTATTTAATTATTGAGTTTATTTGAAGTATTTAATGAGGTCTTTCTTAAAGGATTTGGGGTAATTTTTGAAGGTTTCAAAGACATGAAAATGAGTATAAAAAATGCTAGAATGGCATGTAAGTATTTGATCCTATTGAAATATAATTTTTTGGGATGGTATGGTGATGTATACCAACTGATGCACTTAGTCAGTGTAGTGGGCCGTATGACTGGATATAGAAACTCTCAGTTGGCATAATCTCCTTTATAGTCGAATGTAATATGCTTGGTTGGCGTGGTGGGCTATATGGCCAAATATAGATATGCATAGTTGGCGTGGAGTCCTAAAGGGCCTGGTTTATGGGACTCACCTAATTTTCTCATTAGGTGTAGATGAAGAACCTATGATCCCTTTGGAGCAAAGAGAGCGGGGTGCCATGGATGATAGTGAGAGATTGTCGTGGGCTAGCATGCTTCGTAGTCAGGGGACAGCAAAGGACTGAAACATGCCAAAGAGGGGAAAAGGGTGCTATTTATTCTGTTGACTGCCTCCCAGAGATGGAGTAGGGATGATGCTAGTGGATTGATGAGGTATGATGAAGTATGGATATGAATAGACAAGAGTAAAATGAGATTAGAGGAATATGATGATAGTGGCTTGTTATGAGTGAGCTAATGACAAGCTAGATGAATTACAAGACTATGTTGTAACTTAATTAATATTCATTGATGCATATTACTAACGAATTATGGTTTCACTATCATGAGACACAGTATGTTATAGATTTGTATATGCATGTGATTTGATATTGATTTTAATATTTTATTATTAATTACTAGTTACTTCATTTTCCTTAGGAATGTCTTTGTCTGCAACAATGCTTTTACCTTTTGTTTGATCCATTAGTGTAGGAGTTACTTTTGCTAGAATTTCAACCTCTTTACCACTTCTCAAAATGATTGCATTCACATTTTCTCTTGGGTTCACCACCATTTGAGAAGGCAATTTCCCTGAACTTTGTGTCTCCAGCCAATTTATTATGGTTGCCATTTGACTTACCTGATTTTCCAAACTCTGAATGCTAGCCTTCATCTCCTGTAGGAATTGAAAAGTGTTAGAGGCAAGTGACTTAAAAATATTTTCTAAAGACATACCAGAGTTAGAAGTTTGTTCCTGTTGTGGTCTAGGTTGGTATGGCTGCTTGTACTACTAGAAATTCAAGCTATTTTGAGTTGTGGGCTAATTTACTTATGGGTTCCCATAGCTAAAATTGGGATGATGCCTCCATCCTGAGTTGTATGTGTTAAAATAAGGATCATACTTCCTCTATGGTTGTCCAAAAAAACCATCCATTACATTCAATTGCTCAATAAGTTCTTCATGAAGAGTTGGGCACATATCAATTAGATGCCCTACCACCGAACAAATTCCACAAGCCTTTGTTATTTGCATATTTTCTCTAGCTAATTGACGAATAAGAGAAGTTAGACCTGCAATCTATTATTCAAGAGAGAAAACACTTACTTCATTAACAGGCTTGGATACAGAGTCAAGCCTATTACCAAATTATTGTGAGTTGGTTGCCATATTTGCAATTAAATTCCTTGCAGCTTCAGAAGTTTTATACACCAAAGCTCCTCCGCTAGTTGTATCAATCATGCTCCTTTTAGTGGGTAGAAGACCCTCATAGAAATACTGGATGAGTAATTGCTCATTGATTTATGATGGGAGCAGCATGCACATAATTTTTTGAAACGCTCTCAATATTTATATAGGGATTCTCCATTATACTGTTTCACATCACAAATTTCCTTCCTAATATTGGCCACCCTTGAAGCTAGAAAATATTTCTCCAAAAATAACCTCTTCATACCACATATCACATGAAACTCCTTTAGATGCTTGTAGGGATCTTCACCTGCAAGACCCTGGAAAGTGGGCAAGAGATTAAATAGTCCAAATTTTAATTCAAAATTAATAGTAGCATGTAAAGTAGGAAACGTTATGCATAAGGCTTGTTGATCCAAATCAGGTGTGGCAAGCTCTTTCAAAGTTCAAGTTCCAGCCATGATTTCCTCCTTTTCTAGATCAGAATTGCTATCTTCACATAAAGGACTTGAGAATGCATTCTCTTCAAAACTTCTCCAAGATTCTCTCCTTAATCTATGCAAAGTTCTATCTATTTCTAGTTTGTACTACAAATCACTTATATTAGAAAATCAAGTAACAATCATAAACAATTAAGTAAAATATAATAAGTCCTAAAAAAATAAAAATAAAAATAAATAGAAAAAATCACAAAAGCACAAAAATCAACTAGAATGCATCCCCAGTAATAGTGTAAAAAATTTGGTATGCTGTCATAAGCAACCAAAATTTATAACCTATATTCCAATTAAATTACTTGTAGTAGTGTGAGTAAGGGTCAATTCCACAAAGAGTATCTAGTTTAGTTTTATGCAATATAATCAAGAATGGAGGGTTTTGAGTGTAATGGAAGCAACATGGTAAAAGAAATCTATCAAAAAAGAAAACCTTGGTTCAAGTCAACATCCACCATCAGAATCACATAACTGATCATTGAGACAATTATAAATCAATTCAGACTTCTAATATTCACCATTGGAATTATTTTTTCTATCTCTCCTTTGACATAGTTAATTAGAAACCAACATTCTAATTAACCCTAACTACTAAACAACCCCAGACCAGCGCTAAAGGTTTAATCTAATAGTAGCCTTAAGATTTGTAGAGATTGGTGAAGCTAAACAACACAAGCACTAGTAATTGCATTTAATTTGGTCAAATATTCTTCCTAAGATTTAATAACTGTCACAGTAGCAAATTATTAAACCCTAGTTGCTTCGCAAGTAAGAGTGATTAAATAATTATGGATTTGATATCTAATCTAACAATAGATTGTAATAAATAGTAAACTAGTAGGCCTCCTAGTAATTAAACACAACAATCATGAAAATAAGCGTAAAAGAATATTAAATACTCAAAGTAAGTCTTGAACAACTAAAACAAATTAGATCTTACAGTATATTGATTCTGAGACTTCTGTCTCCTTAAACCAAGAATAAAAGTTTGGCCATGCAGAGCTATTAAATCATAAAGAAAGTAAAATAGAAAAGAGAGAAGAAGAAGATTCTCTGTCAAAAGCCACCAAAACGTTCTCTTTAAACCCTGGCAAAAAAACATCAAAAATCCTAGGGAACTGTTAAACAGAGCCAGAAATATGCAAAATCTGTGAAATCCAAAAAGTGTTGGTCGGATGCTAGCGCCGTCAGTGCCACCATGTTGTCTAGTGGTCGGGTGGTTAAAGGGGTGTTGGCACCGGCAGCTCTAGTCTGCTACCTCCGATGTTGCTTTTCTCTTTTTCTTCTCCTTTGCACTTCATCTTGCCTTTTCCTTTCTTTCTCTCAATTGCCCTCAATACAGTCCTTATCTTTCAAAACTCCCAACATGAAAGTTGTAAAATTTTTTTTTGTATTTCCAAAACATCTTTAATCATCTCAATTGAAGGTAGGATAAGAGATTTATGCCCAAAATATGGAGTGATGTTGAAGTTATCCAAAATCCTTCAATTGACTTCTTTTTGCACTTAACCACTCTAATTATCTCCTAAATCAAAATATAAGAATAAT
>JAYJMB010033321.1:0-35298 GCA_036873735.1 Pouteria campechiana
GTTCCCTGCTTGTGCTGCCCGAACTAGAAGCTTCGTCAAGCTGTAAAATTTGCTTTGCCATTTCCAATTTACGCTACCACACGCTTCCACTGGTGATGCCATTCAATGCCAGTTGCACGGCACCACCCTCATCGGACACTCTGTTCGTGGCTGCCACAGAACAGGGGGTGTCGCCTGCTGCTGTCCACGTCGGTGGTTGCCGACGCTGTCCACTCCGCCAGCTGTCCGCTGATTGGACGGCTGATAAGATCCGGCCAAATGGCTGGACTCGATTTCACCGTACAAGATACCTGGTCCAGTTGCCAGCGGAGCGTCGTCGATGCCAGACCAGCTTCCCGTTTTGGCCACACAATGGGTGTGCAGTTTCGCCATCCGGTGACCGTATGCCTGATCAGCTCCATTCATCAGGCTCCTTGAAGTGCGCTGATGCTTTTAGGATCCCCACCCGCATCATGCAGTCATCTCTACTAGCCGGACGAATGCACTGCCCGTCGGCCTCCATCGCTGCCAATGGCTAGACATCACAGCCGCCGGTCTGCTACCATGCTGTCGACGACCGGAAGTTGTGTTGCTACCGATGCTTCTGCCGGCGACACCGTTTGATGCTAGTTGCATGACACCGCCTCCATCGGACACTCTTTTCATGGCTGTCATAGAACAGGGGGTGTCGCCTACTACTAGCGCTTCCGCCGGTGACTTTGTCCAAGCCTGTTCACGGCTGACGGATTCTATGCCCATCGGAAAGTCGGGTGTCTCTACGACGTCGCCATCTCCATTGGACAGCAGCATGGCCGTGCCCACGGTCGGCTTCGTCTGTCTGCTGGTGGGCCAAACCGACAGCGCATCAACATCGTGCTCAACAGCGTGGCCGACAGCGTCATCATCATCTCCCTGCCAGTGGGCGCAAGTCATGACACCGGTGATGCAACAAGGGCTGCTGACTGGAACGTCCACAATTCCCGTTTGCACTGCCGCGATTCACTTAGTGTCCCAACAAGCAGGTGGATGCCGTGGCACTGGACTGGATGTCACGACATCCAAAATTGATGTCGTGACATCACTGCAGCATAGGTGAAATTTTAGGCATATAGCGAGGTGGATGCCGTAGCATCAAAATTTGATGTCATGGCATCCAAATTTGATGCCACGACATCATTTCAGCAAAGTAAATTTTATGAATTGATTAGGGTGATTTGGACATGAGAAATCATAAATTTGGTTTGCTAAGGTTTCTACCCATTTGTGAATAATGGATTTTTGGGGAAGATGATAGCATTTTGTTATTAGAAACATGGGAAAAATGACTAATTCATGCTTAATGATATTTTGGAACTTAATTGGGCAAGAAAATTGATGATTTGGTATGATTAGGGATTTTGGGAATAGAAAAATGGAGGAATTTTATGAGTTAAGCATAAATACCATAGGGAAAATATGTAATTCATGATTTATAATATTTTAGGACTTATATGGGGTGATTTAAACATGTGAATTCAAATTTGCTAACTTGACGTAATTGAGATTTTTGTATAAAAGTTATATGAGCCATGAATTGATTGAGTTTGAACCATAATTGAGTTATTTTTAGGTTGTTTAAGTATTAATCATGTCCTGTATAAGATAAATGAGATAGTGTCATGCCTCGCCTTTTGAGGCGTGACCTTGAACTTTTGCCTTTATTTTCACTACAACTTTCTCACTTTTAAGGTGAGGGTGCTCGAATTACATTCTATTACACCTTGCCTGGAGGCCTATACATTTCACTATTTTCCCTACAAATTCCTAAATTAAGGGAATATTCAGCCAAAATTTTGGCAAAGCCTACCCTGAATTATCAATGTTTAAAACCTAATATAAAATCATTCAAACTCATAATTTTTTAATATCAAGTTCATAATTCCAAATCATAAATAAAACTGCAATTTCAACTATTACAAATTAAATCATAAACAACTCACTAGGCTAACCTACCCACAGCCTAGAATCTGCATCACTCCATGATGGCAATACACTATGGGAAATTTTATCATGCTATCACAATATTATACATCATCTACTATGACATGTCAATCCATTTCTTTAATACATCAATTCAAATCCTTTAATTACAATTACACAAATTCAGTATGAAAATTACTAATATACAATTATGCAAAGGAATTCCAATCTCATCATTCAAATATACCATCCAAAGGCCTTAGTCTTTCCATAAATCCTTTGTCTAACCTGTCAGCTAAAAATTTAAACAAGAAGGTGTGAGTCTGGGTAACTCAGTAAGTAGGCATAAATAATCAAATTTAATGATCAATTCACAATAACTTATTTTAATCTAAAGATGAATGATCTCTAACAAACCATTACATCCTCAATGTATAACCATGAGGCTCAATAATCCATCCAAGACACATTCAAGTACAATTATGTTATGAGGACTACAATCCTCATTGTTCCAAATATGTAATCATATTAATGACAAATAATATATGTTCATCAATTAATACCAAATAGGGAATCGCTATCATTCTCATCCAATCAATCAATCTCACATTGAATCGATTTTCAAATTAAACATACAACAAAGGGATATTCTCTATCCCTCATATTAGACATCCATACCAAACGAAAACATTAATTATTCCAATCGAAGAGATACCCATTATCCCTAATAAACCAAATAACATCAATCTTAAACAAAGATGGGATATCTATTTACCCCAACCAAAACATATAAGCCCAGATATAAACAAATGGGATATTCATTATCCCCAACCAATCATACAGTCAAACAAAACAGGGGCCCCTACTTACCTTGAGTAATTTACTATATGCTTCTCAAGCTCTATGCCTTTTTATCCTTCTTAGATCATCCTGTATAGAGCAACAATTCCTTTCATTTACAAACATAATTTGAACTAAATCATTTCAAACCAATTAATTAGATACTATGATTGATTTATTGCTAAATCCATATACTTCTCAAATGCAGTATTGCATACTTATCAATATATAATCAAAAGCCAACATACTCAAAAAGGTTTCTTAAGGAATCTCATTTCCAACCATTTGTAATCATCATAAAGTATAACTGGCATGTAATTAACTTCAATAATAATTTAATTAGATATTTAATTTAATCAATTTGTGGCTCATATAACCCAATACACAAAAACCCTTTTTCAACTCCAATTAGGTCATGGCTTAAAACATGTTTTGCATGTCTAAATCATCCTAAACAAGCCATAAAACATTATAATCCATGTATTAATGTTTTCTCCAGGATATTTTCATATAATTTACAAAATTCCCATAATTTACTATTCTCAAAACCCTAGCTTAGGATAAAACATTATGTCAAATGCTTAATTTAGTTCCAAAGCATCCCCAAAAGCATCCCAGACATGTAATTAATCATTTTCCCCATGACCAATATAAAATAATTACAGAATTGGGGTAAATCACTATTTATAAAAACCCTAGTTAGAAAATTTTAAAATTTCTCATACCAAATCATCATAATCATTCTATAACATCATTCCCCCATGAATTTATAAGCATCTACATTAATTTAAGCCCTAAAAATTCGTTATTCCCAAAACTCTAAAATTAAAAATCTAAAATTTGATTGGAAAATCGAGCTTACCTTCACTTTCAAGAGTAACCATCCTCCTCAAATGAAGGATCAAGCTCTTCGCTCCCTATTGCTCCTTCCATTTTATGAAAATCAAACATTTCTTCCATTTTTGCAATTTAAATGGGAGAAAGTTGGGTTTAACTAAAAGATCACAAGTTTATCTAGCTAGGCAAGATAATTTCCTAGCTAAAATAGCTAGAAATCATGTATAACGAGGCTAGGGCAAAATGGGAAGGAAAAACGGAATGGACCAAGGCAAAATTAAGATGGGAATGGCCAAAAAAGTCAACCATCCAATTTATATTACCGACCAGTGCCATCGACGCCAACCCCGCTACCATCACCTATACCTCTAAGATCGACTGGCACCGCCAGTGCTAGTTTGTTGACTCCCAATTTTAGTAGAGTTTTATCCACTTTGTATCCTGTTTTCTCATATATTTTTCTCATATTATTTTTCATAAAATCCTAACATTAAGGGACATATTTAATCCTCATTTTATGCATCATATAAATACGCAAAACATTTTCATCATATAAATTTAGATTAGATCCAAATATATGGCCTCATACTCAATTTCATATTTCATTCTCATATATAATATAGCAAAATTTTCCACTGAAAATAATTACAATGTATTCCAATACATCATTACCCAAAAATTAACACCCTAGGTGCTATATGTAGATAAGATGTGGTATATGGTAAATTGATAAATGGACTTGAATTGACTTGATATTCATTAATAAAACTATATTTGTAAATGAATGAGATTATTGCTCTATACAGGATGATCTGAGAAGGATGAAAAGGCATGTAGCTAGAAGAGTGTATAATGATTCACTCAAGTTAAGTAGGTGATGGGAATGCAAAATATCACATTTTATTCACTTAATACTTAATAATTTACATTTATTTGACTCTTATATGCAATCATTATTCTAATATTTGGAGTTATGAGATAATTAGAGTGGTTAAGTGCAAAAGAAGTCAATTGAAGGATTTTGGACAATTTCAACATCACTCCATATTTTGGTCATAACTCTATCATCTTACCTCCAATTGAGATGATTAAAGATGTTATGGAAATACAAGAAAAATTTTGACAACTTTCATGTTTGGAGTTTTCAAATATAAGGACTATATCAAGGACAAAAATAGGAAGAATGTCAAAGTCAAGATGAAGTGTAGAGGAGAAGCAACAAGGAGCAGAGCACCGGAGGCAGCAGACTGGCACCATCGGCACCCATTTGGCACAGCTGGCACTACTTCACACTACCACTATGGGCAGCAAGGTTGCACCAGCAGTGCCCAACTCCTTTCCTACTTTTCAGATTCTGCAGATTTTACATAATTTGCATATTTTTGACTCTCTATAAATAGTAGTTTCCTAGGATTTTTTAGGGTTCTTTTGCTAGGGGTTTGAGGAGGACTTTTTGGCAACTCTCAACAAAGAATCTTCTTCTTCTCTCTTTTCTAGTTTATTTTTTTGTGATTTCATGGCCCTTCATGGCTAAACTTTTATTCTTGGTTTAAGGAGAAAGAAGCCAGAGAGTCTATATATAGTGGGATATAATTTGTTTTAATTATTCAATTTATACTTTGAGTATTGAATATTCTTCTTTGTTTATGATTATGATTATTATGTTTAATTGCTAGGAGATCTACTAGTTTATTATTCATTACAATCTATTGCTAGATTGGAAATCAAATCCGTAATTATTTGATACCTCTAATCTTGAAGCAACTAGGGTTTGATAATTTGCTGGTGTTACAGTTATTAAATCTTAGGAAGAATATTTGACTAAATTAAATGCAAACTCATGTGCTTATGTTGTTTAGCTTCATAAATCTCTACAAATCTTAAGGTTGCTATTAGATTAAATCTCTAGCGCGTGTCTAAGGTTGTTTAGTAGTTAGGGTTAATTGGATCGCGCGTTTCTAATTAACTATGTTGAAGAAGAGATAGGAAAAATAATTTCAATGGTGAATATATAATGTATGATTTGATTTATAATTGCATTAATTATCAATTATGAGATTCTGATGGTTGATGTTGACTTGAACCAAGGTTTTCTTCTTTGATAGGTTTCTTTTATAATACTTTCTTCATTACATTCAAAACCCCCCTTTCTTATTCACATTACATAAAACTAAGCTAGATACTCATGGGATCGACCCTTACTCACATTACTATAAAAATTTCAAAATTAGATTAAGCTTCTAAATTTGGTTTCCTATGACAGCACATCAAATTTTTGGTGTCATTGCCAGGGAGACATTCTAGTTGATTTTTATTCTCTTATGATTTTTTCTATTTTCTTTTTATTTTTTCAAGATCCATTAGATTCTCCTTAATTGTTTATGAATGTTACTCGATCTTCTAATCAAGGTGATCTGTAGTATGAACAAGAAATAGAAAGAACTTTCCATAGATTAAGTAGTGAAGTTTAGAAGAATTTTGAAAAGGGGGAAATCATGCCTCGAACTCGAACTTTGAAAGAGCTTGCAACACTTGATTTGGATCAACAACCTTTATGCATAACGTTTTCTATTTTAGATGCTACTATTAATTTTGAATTAAAATCTGAATTAATTCATCTCTTGTCCACCTTTCATGGTCTTCCAGGTGAAAATCCTCACAAGCATCTAAAAGAATTTCATGTGATGTAAACAAGTATGAAACCCACAGGGGTGACTGAAGGGGAAATCAAATTGAGAGCCTTTCCATTCTCTTTGAAAGATCTGGCTAAAGATTGACTTTACTATCTCCTATCTAGGAGCATCATAATATGGAATGAGATGAAGAGGTTATTTTTAGAGAAATATTTTCCAGCTTCAAGGACAGACAACATTAGGAAGGAATTTTGTGGTGTGAGACAGCATAATGGAGAATCCATATAAGAATATTGGGAGCATTTCATGAAATTATGTGCATGTTGCCCCTATCATCAGATTAGTGAGCAACTACTCATTTAGTATTTCTATAAGGTCTTCTACCCACTAAAAGTAGCATGATTGATGCTACTAGTGGAAGAGCTTTGGTGTATAAAACTACTAAAGTTGCAAAGAACTTGATTGCAAATATGGCAGCTAACTCACAATAATTTGGCAATAGGCTTGATTCTCTATCCAAGCCTGTCAATGAGGTAAGTGTTTCTTCCCTTGAACAATAAATTGTAGGTCTAACTTTTCTTGTTTGTCAATTGGTTGTAGGGAATATGTAGACAGCGAAAGCTTATGGAATTTGCTCCATTGTAGGACATCCAACTAATAGGTGTCCAACTCTTCAAGAGGAACCTATTGAGCAAGTGAATGCAGTGGGTGGTTTTTCTGAATAACTATAGAGAAAGTATGATCCTTATTCTAACTCATACAACTCAGGATGGATGGATTGCCCCAATTTTTCAGCAGTATCAGCAGTCATACCCACCTAGACAACCATAGGGAGAAACTTCTAACTCTGGTATGTCTTAAGAAGATATTATTAAGTCTCTTACCATTAACAGTTTACAATTTCAATAGGAGACAAAGGCTAGCATTCAAAATTTGGAGAATCAGATAAAGGCTAGAATTCAGAAATTGGAGAATTAGACAAAGGCTAGCATTTAGAATTTGGAGAATCAGATGAGTTAGATGGCAATAACAATCAATTGGCTAGAGACATAAAGTTCAAGGAAATTTCCTTCTCAAACCATGGTAAACCCAAGAGAGAATGTTAGTGCAATTATTTTAAGAAGTGGTAAAAAGGTTGAGATTCTAGAAAAGATGACTCATACACCAATAAAGCAAGCAGACAAGGACCTTCTTAAGGACAACGAAGTAACTCAACGTAAGTTTCCACCTCTTCCTGAATTTAAACTAGTACCTCCTTTTCCTTAGGCTTTAGCAGAATCTCACAAAATTAAGAACTATAAAGATTTCTATAAAACTTTTCATAAATGTGACGTAAATATTCCACTTTTTGATACCATTAAACAAGTACCTCGTTATGCTAAGTTCCTGAAAGAAATATGTACAACAAAGAGAAAATAGAAACTTTAGAGGTATGAGAAGGTGAGAGTAGGGGAGAATGTTTCTGCAATCATTCAAAGCCCCTACAAAGTGCAAAGATCCAAGTATGTTTACTATCCTTTGCATCATAGGTAATACTATACTTGAAAAGGTCATGTTAGATTTAAAAGTTTCCATTAATGTTATGCCATATTCTTTGTATGCCTCTTTGAAACTTGTACCTTTGAATAAGGCTAATGTTGTGATTCAATTGGCTAATAAATCCAATGCCAATCCAAAAGCTGTAGTTGAGGATGTTCTTGTGCAAGTCAATGAATTAGTTTTTCCTGCTGATTTCTATGTGCTAGATATGGAGAATGGTAATCAAACTACTCCTATTCTAATAGAAAGACCATTCTTAAAGACATCCAAGACTAAGATAAATGTTTATAGTGGCACAATTACCATGGAATTTGATGGTAAAATTGTTAAGTTTAATATTTATGATGGCATGAAATATCTTATTGATGATGATCCTATTTACTCCATTGATGTGATTGGTTCTTGTGTACAAGAAGTTTTTAACTTGATGGAAAAGATGAATTGGAATTATCTTTAGTAGACATCTTGAGAAACAGAATAAGGTATTACCTTTGAGTACTGAATTGCAGGAAACTGTTGCAGCATTGGATGACTTTCCAAAGTTACCAAAATAAGGTAATGATCCTTACACCGAATTACCAGTTTCTAACAAGAGCCTTTTACCTTCTATTTTGCGGGCATCTACTCCAAATTTAAAACCTCTTCCCAATCACCTCAAGTACATGTTCCTTGAAGATGGAGAAACCTTGCCTTTGATCATCTCCAATAAACTCAGTGCATTACAAGAACAGAAACTTATGCATGTTCTGAAGAAGCATAAGAGGGCTATCAGTTGGATAATGAAAGATATTAAAATAATTGACCCATCTACATGCATGCTTTATTATTTCAAGTTTGGAATTGCTCCAGGTTAAACAAAGATGCAGTGAGTCAAACTAACGACTTTAAATAAAAGCGCTACTTGGGAGGCAACCCAAGAGGAGTTTGTGTTTTTTTTATTAATTTTTCTTATTTTTGCATTTATATTATGGTTATTTTTGCATCTTCTTTGCATTTGACCTTACATTCGGGAAAATGTAAGGAGGGAATTTAGGTGTAGGTTACATTTTGTGTTTTTGTTTTTGTGTTTGCTTTTATTTTTGAAAAAAAATTGAAAAACAATAATAATAAATTTGAGAGAGAGTCAGTTTTACCCTTTATTTTGGTGGTTTATGATGATTTGAGGTTGAGGATGTCATGAGCAAGAGTCAACTAAGCTTGAAAAATTCATAACATGATTGAATAAGTAATCTTCCAATTTCCAATTACTTGGTTCAATTATTTTCCTTGAGAATGGAGATGAATAAATTTCATAGACAAAAAGCTAGTGAGATTTTGAGCCTTTAGACTAACACATTCACATCAGTCTCATCCTTTTTCTTCATGAGAGATATTCTTCCATGGATTTGTTTCTCTAGAACTTGCCTTAATTCTCTTTGAGATCACATTGATACATGCATGCATAAACATGATTAAGGCCTTCTTTGTTTTGAACTACATGAGCTAAATAGCCTAACTTGTAATTAATTTTTCCTCTTGTTGAGCCCCTTTGAGCTTTATAGACTTTTACTATGAACCTATGTCACAAGCTTGAAACCCAAAATAGTAATATCTTTAACTAAGCCATAGAGCTAATGGAGCATGGGTTATCATTTGCTATGTATGGTGTACGAGAAATAAAGTGTGGGGGTGTCAAAAATTGTGGAATGGTTATGCTTGGTGAAATAGAATAGATTGTTGTTCATAAAATTAAAAAAGAAAAAGAAAAATGTGTCAAAGTGAAAGAAAAGAGAAAAGAAAAAGAAAGTATCAAAATTCTAAGGGAAGGGGTCTATTTATACATCATGTATTTCAATGTTAAAGATTTCGAAGAAAACAAGTGATTTTGCATGTCTTATACATTTGAGCTTGAGTCGATTTATTTGTGCTTCACTAATTTCAATGGCTTTTGAGCTACATCTCTAAATATTTCTCACCTTTACCCTAAACCCCATTACAACCCATGAAAAGTCCTTATGATTCATTATATGCATGTAATCCCAATGATGGAGAATGAGAAGATATGCAAGCATATGGTAGATCATAAATAAGTTAAAGTAAACAAGTAGAACCCTCACAACAATAAACACTCTACTCTCATGTGTTTGAAAATAATAATAGTAAATTTGAGAGAGAGTCAGTTTTACCCTTTGTTTTGGTGGTTTCTGATGATTCAGTGTTGAGGATGTCATGAGCAAGATTCAACTAATCTTGAAAAATTCATAACAAGATTGAATAAGTAATCTTCCAACTTGCAATTGCTTAGTTCAATTATTTTCCTTGAGAATGAAAATGACTAAATTTCATAGATAAAAGCTAGTGAGATTTTGAGCCTTTAGAGTAACACATTCACATCATTCTCATCCTTTTTCTTCATGAGAGATATTCTTCCATGGATTTGTTTCTCTAGAACTTGCCTTAATTCTCTTTGAGATCACATTGATACATGCACGCATGAATATGATTAAGGCCTTCTTTGTTTTGAACTACATGGCCAAATAGCCTACCTTGTAATTAATTTTTCCTCTTGTTGAGCCTCTTTGAGCTTTATAGACTTTTATTATGAACATATGTTGCAAGCTTGAAACTCGGAAAAGTAATATCTTTAACCAAGCCATAAAGCTAATGGAGCATGGGTTATCATTTGCTATGTATGGGTGGACGAAAAATAAAGTGTAGGGATGTCAAAAATTGTGGAATGGTTATGCTTGGTGAAATAGAATAGATTGTTGTTCATAAAATAAAAAAAGAAAAAGAAAAATGTTTCAAAGTGAAAGAAAAAGAGAAAAGAAAAAGAAAATATCAAAATTCTAAGGGAAGTGGTCTATTTATATATCATGTATTCAAAGGTGAAAGATGCTGGAGAAAATAAGTGATTTTTCATGTCTTATACATTTGAGCTTGAGTCGATTTATTTGTGCTTCACTAATTTCAATGGCTTTTGAGCTACATCTCCAAATATTTCTCACCTTTACCTTAAACCCAATTAAAACCCATGAAAAGTCCTTATGATTTATGATATACATGTAATCCTAGTGATGGAGAATGAGAAGATATGCAAGCATATGGTAGATCATTTTTATTGGAATGAATTTGAGCTGAACATATACCCTTCAAACACATAAGAGTAGAGTGTTTATTTCCGTGAGGGTTTTACCTATTTCGTTTAATTCATCTTCAAGAAAGAATGTTTACTAAATGATTGTGGGTTGTGAGAGAATGATTTTTTTATGATAGTTTTGAATAGTTTGGGTTATTCTTTGTTTGTGATAATTGCAACCTTGATAATCCTTTAGGGAGAGTGAATTTGAGTTTTGCTCGAGAATGACCAAAAGTTAAGTGTGGGAGAATTTGATGAGAATGCAAAATATTATATTTTATTCCCTTAATACTTAATCTTTAATATTTATTTGACTCCTATATATACTCATTATTCTTATATTCTGATTTAGGGGACAATTGGAGTGGTTAAATGCAAAAAGAAGTCAATTGAAGGATTTTGCACAATTTCAGCATCACTCTGTATTTTGGTCATAATTCTCTCATACAACCTCCGATTGAGATGATTAAAGATGTTTTGGAAACATAAAAAAAGTTCTACAACTTTCAAGTTAGGAGTTTTCAAAGATAAGGACTACACCAAGGGAAAAAATAGGAAGAACTCCAAAGATAGGATGAGGTGCAGAGGAAAATCAACAAGGAGCAAAGCACCGAAGATAGTAGATCGGCGACGCTGGCACCCATTTGGGTCCACTAATGCCAACGCTACTTCACACCACCACTACGGCAACAAGGTAGTGCTGGCAGCACCAATCTAGCGCCAGCAGTGCCCAAATTCATTCCCACTTTTCAGATTCTACAGATTCTACATATTCTATATATTTCTGACACTCTATAAATAGTAGTTTCCTAGGGTTTTTCAGGGTTCTTTTGCTAGGGGTTTAAGGAGGACTTTTTGGTGTCTTTCCATAGAGAATCTTCTTCTTCTCTCTTTTCTATTTTTTTCTTTATGATTTCATGGCCCTGCATGCATAAACTTGTATTCTTAGTTTAAGGAGATAGAAGCCTCAGAATTTATATACTGTGAGATCTAGTTTGTTTTAATTATTCAATTTATACTTTAAGTATTGAATGTTCTTCTTTGTTCATGATTATGATTGTTATGTTTAATTGCTAGGAGATCTACTAGTTTATTATTCATTGCAATCTATTGCTATATTAGATATCAAATCCATAATTGTTTGATTCCTCTAATCTCAAAGCAACTAGGGTTTGATAATTTGTTGCTGTTGTAGTTATTAAATATTAGGAAGAATATTTGACTAAATTAAATGCAACCACATGCGCTTGTGTTATTTAGCTTCATCAATCTCTACAAATCTTAAGGCTACTATAAGATTAAATCTCTAGCGTGTGTCTAAAGTTGTTTAGTAGTTAGGGTTAATTAGATCGCGTATTCCTGATTAACTACGTAGAAGGAGAGATAGGAAAAATAATTTCAATGGTGAATATTCAAAGTATTATTTGATTTATAATTGCATCAATGATCAGTTACAAGATTCTAATGCTAGATATTGACTTGAACCAAAGTTTTCTTCACTGACAGATTTCTTTTATAGCACTTTCTTCATTATATTCAAAACCCCATTTTCTTGTTCACATTACATAATACTAAGCTAGATACTCCTTGTAGGATTGACCCTTAATCACACTACTGCAGAAATTTAAAATTAGAGCAAGGTTCTGAATTTGGTTGTCTACGATAGCACATTAGTAGGCATTTATTTTCATTGGATGGCTAGGGATAATTTTTATCGCTTTGTTTAACATCCAGGCATATTTTATTGAAGGCACGGGGATAAGCCCATTTGTATGAATTTAGGCTGTATATTTTAATTGGGGATAGTGGATATCCCATATTTTTCTAAGATTTATATTGTTTAGTTGTTAGAAATAACAGATATCTCCTGGATTAGAATAATTGATGTTTGGTTTAACTTGGACCTCTAATGTGAGGGATAGAGAGTATCCCTTTGTTGTATGTTTGATTTGAAGTTGATTCAACATGAAATTGATTGGTTGGATGAAAATATAAGGATTTCCTTATTGGAACTAATTGATGAAAATATATCCATTTGTAATCATTTATAATGATGAATATCTATAATTTGATATAAAATGTGCTAATTGTGGATTAATTATTACTTATTACATTTGTATACTTACTAGGTTACTTGGACTCACACCTTCTTGTTTAAATTTTTAGTTGATAGGTCAAATAAAGGATTTATGAGAAAGATTGAAGACCTTTGGATGGTACTAAATGTTGGGATTGAATGAATAAATTGTTTAGATCCTTTTAAGATAAATTCATGATTATGTTTATGATTGTACTATGTTACAATTCAAGATGTGAGGACATAAATTGAAATTATTGAACTAGGTGCTGAACTTTGACTATTTGATAAATTTTATGAAATTGATGGAATGGGTAATTATATTCTCCAAATTGTAAAGTATTATTGAAATTTGGTGACCATTAACATGTTTTTGATATGATTGATGTATAATTGGGTTGAGCTAAGTAGTGATACAAAGGATGAATTGAATTATAATTTAAGACAACAATGAAAATTATGCAATATTGAAAGTTTCAAGGATGAAACTTTTTGTAAGGAGGGGAGTTTGTAACACCCAGGGTGTTGAAAATGAGAAAATATTTTATCAAAATATGTATTTGGACATTGTGCGATGATTTGAGGGATAAATATATGATGGTATCTCAAGAGAGGGGTTGAATTGAGTTTCTAAAAATTTTGGCTAATAACTTGAGAGATGTGCTTAAAATAAATAAAAATATAGATTATAGCACATACAAACAATATTTTTATAGTGGTTCAACCCTTCCTGGGTTCCTATTCTGCTTCTTTGAGTCAGTCTCCTTTACTGAACTTAGGTTCCATTAAAATACTTGTTGATTTTGCAAGTTCACCAACAACTTATTAGTTTTCCAAGCTCACCAAAAACTTTTACATGTTGGTATACAAGCTCACCAACTAACTTACTGGTTTTTAAAAGCTAACCAGAAACTTTTATAAACAGTTGGTTTCATAAAGCTTACCAACTAACTCACTTGTTTTTCCAATGGAATGTACAAAATAATGCTATTACTTAGGCAGACATGTATGAAAATTAAAACTTAATTAAATGAACAAAATATGCAATGAGATCAGATTCAAACTCCTTTTGAAGTTGATGCAAATCTGATATTGAAGCCTTCGAGTACTTTAGTAGTGTTGTAGTAGTTGGAGTTGAATGATGGAAGAATGTGAATGCTCCCTTTGAATCAAAATGATTTTTGGTGTATTCTCTGATATCTTTAAGTATCACCTTAATCATCTTATATAGAATTTGAAAAGTTTTAGCCATTGCAACCTTTGACATCATTTTCAAATTAGTTAGGTAGGGTGGTAATGACTTTTGTATTTTGTCAGGGTTCAAAAATTCTAAGTAGAGTGCTTAGAACTTCTGTCCTTTGATCCATAGAATAAAAGAACTTGTGAAGTGATTCTTCAAAATTTCTCTTATAAGTAAACTGTTGGCAGTATCCTCTTCAGAATTTCTGTGCATTATCTTATGTTTCAACGGTCATATTCTAGGTGTTTGAAGAACTTATGAGTAGCTTTTGATTTACCTATGAAGCTTAGATTTTACTTTTGTATATCTTCATTGACTCATTCCTTCTTGAAAGGATCTTTGAGAATGCTTCTAATTTTCTTTTGAGTTATTTCTATGCAGTGTGTCAGTGTTTCTACATTGTTTCTGTGTAACGTATCAATGTTCTAAGTTCCTTTTGATATTCTGAGATTTCGTCTAGCATAGTTTTTTATAGCCAAAGTGTCTTCTGGGTTAATTCTATATATCCGAAGTGTCTTCTGGGTTAATTCTAATGTGCTTCTATAATTTGATAAAAACTTCTATGCATGTTTTGATTCTATGGAAGTTTTGTCCTTCCTCTGACATAGTTCTAAGATACATTTGATAATTTTTGAGTACTTCTTAATTTCATATTATGTTTTTGATGGGGTTCTTAGGTACTTCTGAATAGGTTCTGATTAACTTCGGATTTGATTCTTTATTTCTTCTAAATTTTTGACTTTCATGCCAAGCCTTTAAACAGATTCTAATTTTCTTCTTAGTGATTTTTGAGTGTCCTTTATTTGAACATTCTTTAATATATCTTCCTATAAAAAGGTTTAATCTAATTACTTTACAATTAACACATTTAATTTCTTATAGTTACTTTTCTTAATCTATTTTGATATTTAATGCCACAACACTTGGCAAGTAAATTGTTAGTACCTTAATTCTTCACTCATTTGTTTGCTCGTCATCCAAACTAATTTTTTTAATCTCATTCATCAGCAAAATCAAGTTTAGTAAAGGGGTTAGGCTTAACAGAGTTAAGTTATAGATGTGGGGATGATTTATTCATATAATCATTAGCATATATGATGAAGGATTATTAGGTAATTTAATGTGATATTATTATGTTCATATGTTTTGATTAAGAAGGGGTTAAGTATATAAGAGAAAACAAGGAAAAAGGGCAAAGAAAAATCATAAAATGGGGGATAGCAAGTCAATTTCGTGACACTATTTCAAGAAAGAGGAGGCTTTGGCATCTAGCAGGTGGATACCACAGCATTGGACTAGATTTCGTGGCATCCAAAATTGATGTTGCAGTATCACTACAGCATAGGCAAAATTTTGGGCATCCTACGTGGTGGATGCTTGGATTAGATGCCATGACATCTAAATTTGATGTCGTGAAATTATTTCAGCAAAGTAAATTTTATGTGGCATTTAGCAAGTTGATGCTGGGGCACAGGTTTTTGATGTCGCGACATCATTCTGGTGGTGCATCAGAGCACCAAAAAATGAGACTTTATAAGGGCTTTTCAGCCTCTTTTCATTTCATTTTCACACCCTCTCTTCTTCCCTTACTCCCATACCTTAAAACCCATTATGCCAAGGTTTGATTCTTGGCCTTTTTTGCTAGAAATCATGCAGTTTTAGAGGAATACTTCTTCCATCATCCCTTCTAGCCTAAGCTTTTCTAATTTGAATGGTGAAAGAGGCAAAGAAATTTCATTTGGCCATGATCAAGAAAGGATTCATGCATATGGAGGTTGGATCTTCATGGGAAAGGGAAAGACATGTTCAAAATTGAAGGTAACAAGCTTTTCCTATTCAATTTTTGAGAATTTTCCTTTCAAGGGTTTATGTCCAATTCGTGAACAATTATTTTTGGGGAGATTTGATATGGAATTGTTGTAGGAATCATGGGAGAAATGATTTTATGAATTTATTAGGGTGATTTGGACATGAGAAATCATAAATTTGGTTTGCTATGGTTTCTACCAATTTGTGAATAGTGGATTTTTGGGAAAGATGATGAGGTTTTGTTGTTAAAAACATGGGGAAAATAACTAATTCATCCTTAATGATGTTTTGAAACTTAATTGGTCAAGAAAATTGATGATTTGGTATGATTAAGGTTTTATGGAATAGTGAAAATTGGGAAATTTCATGAGTTAAACATAAATACCATAGGGGAAATATGTAATTCCTCATTTTTATAATGTATTTGGACTTGTATGGGGTGATTTGAACATGTAAATTCAGATTTTGACCTAGACTTAAGCAAGGTTTTTGTATAAAAGTTATATGAGCCGTGAATTGGTTGAGTTTGAAGCATAATTGAGTTATTTTTAGGTTATTTAAGTATTAATCATGTCATGTATAAGATGAATGAGATAGATAAGATGTAGTATATGGTAAATTGATAAATGAACGTGAATTGACTTGATATTCATTAATAAAATTGTATTTGTAAATGAATGAGATTATTGCTCTATATAGGATGATCTGAGAAGGATGAAAAGGCATGTAGCTGGAAGAGTGTATAATGATTCACTCAAGGTAAATAGGCATTTGTTTTCATTGGATGGCTAGGGATAATATTTATCCCTTTTTTAAAATCCGGTTATGTTTTGTTGAATGGATGAGGATTAGGCCATTTGCATGAATTTAGGCATGTATGTTTTCATTGGGGATAGTAAATATCTCGTATTTGCTTAAGATTGATGTTGTTTAGTTGTTAGAGATAATGGATATCCCTTGGATTAGAATAATTGATGTTTGGTTTAGCTCGGATCTCGAATGTGAGGGATAAAGAGTATCTCCTTATTGTATGTTTGATTTGAAGTTGATTCAATATGAAATTGATTGGTTGAATGAAAATACAAGGATTTCTCTATTGGAACTAATTGATGAACATATATCCATTTATAATAATTTATAATGATGTATATCAATTATTTGATATAAAATGTCCTAAATATTGATTAATTATTATTTCTTTCATTGATCTACTTACTACGTTACCCTGACTCATGCCTTCTTGTTTAAATTTTTAGTTGATAGGTCAAGTAAAAGATTTATAAGAAAGATTGAAGACCTTTGGAAGGTATGATTGAATGTTGGGATTGGAATCCTATTATATATTTGTATAAATGTGAATTTGTATAATTGTATTAGATTGAAAATGATGTATATTAAATGTAATCATATGGCATATCATAATAGGAATAAATGTACATGATATTGATGTGGAATTGTTTATTGCCCTCATGGAGTGATATAGATTCTGGGCTGTGTGTAAACTAGGCTAGTGGTATTAATTATAACAGAATGATGATAATTGTTGAAATTGCAGTTTTATTTCTAATTTGTAATTGTGAATATTGATATTTAGAAATTATGAATTTGAATGATTGTATATCAAGTTTTGAACCTTGAAAATACAAGGCAGACTCTACTAAAATTTTGGCTGAAATCCCCTTAAATATAGGGAAATATATAGGAAAAATAATGAAAAGTATAGGTGTAATAAAATGGGATTGGAGCAACCCCACCCTAAAAGCGAGGAAGTCATACTGAAAATAAAGGCAAATAATCAAGTTCATGCCTCCGAAGGTAGGGAGTGACACCTACTTACTGAGTTACCCAGACTCACGTCTTCTTATTATATTTTCTTAGCTAACAGGTTAGGTAAAGAATCGCAACTATGGGTTGGGCCCGAGAGGCTAGATTTGAATACATTTTCTTTGTGATATAATGAATTATACTTGTAATTCTATAGTGTATTGTATAATTGTATTCAAAAGATTTTACATGATGGATAATTAAATGTATGGCATGTCATCGTAAATTAACCATATTATTGTGATTGAGACTATTTTATTCTAGGAAGGTAGATTGCCATCATGATCAGTTCCGATCTTTGGCAGGTAGTTGTGGGTGTGGGTGTGATTATTTTATAGTTAATTTTTGTGTCTTATGATTATGAAAATTATATAATTATATAATTAATATATGGCAGGTTAAGATCCCTATTATTCAAGGTAGACTCTGCCAGTTTTTTGGCAAAAAATTTCCCTTAAATAGGAAAATGGCAAGGTGATGGTAAAACTCATAGGCCATAGGGCAAGGCATTACATGATTAGAGACGACTTCAACTTGAAGTTATTGGCAATGATGGATGAGCAATTCCAAAATAATTATAATTGACCATTGTCTTGAAATAATCCTTGATCTCTCTCTCTTGATTTTGGTTTGCCATTGTGCTAGATTCTATTCGCTTTACTTTCTAGATTTCTTGAAGTGTTCTTTAAATCTCTAGATTAAATGGAATCAAATTAGGTGCTCTAGGACTTCACATGCACTATCAAGAAAACAAAAAGAAAATCAACTAAAAGATGAGCTAAAAAATTCAAAATAAAGAAAAAATAAAAATATTATTAAAATTAGAATTATATTTTAATAATTGTAACAGCCCGTGGTGACACTATTGAGGTATTGTTTACTTTGGAGCATTACAATCCTCACGGCTTTGCCCCTCTATAGTTGATGCCTATACAACCCCCACAAAAGGCACCTCAACAGGTTTCCGCTGAGCCCCACAATTTAAAGTTTGAGAACTTTCTTCCCCTTTTTAATTTGGGATGGTTCATCCTTGCCACCCTTTGCTTAGAAGCCTAGTAGGAGCCCCACCTTGTCTAGACTCTTTCCAACCCCGATGATCACTCTTCGCCCTCATCAGCCTAGAATGTTATAACAATATTAATGAAAATTTTAAATTTAAACAGTCCCCAGCAATGAAGACAAAAACTTGTTCATTGTAATTTAAGCACAAGTGTATGGTGTCAAGTTTTATAATCGAATGATGAGAAGGTTATTGTCTCCACAGAGACTATAAATTTCAATTATTCACTAGATATTGTATTAAATAATCCTAACTATATTTGGAAAATCAAAAACTAAGAAATTGAATAGGAAGTAGAAGTAAACACACTTTGGTGGAAATCAAGATAGAGAAAATCTAGAGGATCAATTTCACTTACGTTTCAATCACACTATTTTCAACTCATTATATACTGATCACTCAACTCCCTCTCCTGAATGCTAAGTCAAGTACTATTCTTAAAATCCAAATTTTGATATCCCTATAAAAATCAAAAGATTAAGAATGAATTAAGATCTATAATTCTTTTAAATAATTTCATAAAATATAAAAGCTCTCCCTAGTCATCTAGAATTTTCATGTAATGATGTCTAGATGCAATTTAGGATTACCTCTCCCGAGCGTCAAATCCCAAATATAAACTCATTCAATAGATGACCAATAAATTGAAAGCATTAAGAATAAAACATCATAAATAAACCAATGAAAACTCTCAATAATATAACTCATTAACATAATTGAATCCATCTCTCCTCTACAAAGAAAAGCTTAGATACTCATAAAAATATTAAAAATAATTCTAAGTATTCTCAACATGATGAAAATAATAATAGTAAGAACAATGAAGAACAATTAAACTCTAATTGAATGTTAAATCTTCCTCCACAACTTTGCACCATAGTTGCTTCTAATCTTGTGCTCCTTCACTAAAGATGTTTCTCTCCTTTGTTTAAGATGTGTAACCCTCTTTAAATAAGCTAATTTAAGGTTAGGTTGCACACCAATGCGGATTAGAACTTCAATTTCACACAAAAGATGCAAAAACTTCTAAAAATACAACACTTCCACACATCTAGGCTTTGCGACACCCAATAGTGAATTCTCATAGTGAATAATGTTTCAACATTTGCTATAGTGTTTTGGCTACAACTTTCTCATACGATGTCAAAATCATGCATTCTTGTTGTGTTGGAAAGATAAGAAGAATGATTATAACTTTTATGTTGAATACTTTCTCCAAATTAGCCTCCATATATGCCAAAAATTGACTATAAGTTAGGATTTCCTTATATCTAGCTCTGTTTTGACAAGGTTTGATGCCTAAAACACAAACTAACTCCATTAAGTTCAACATTTAATCCAATGTGAATATAAACCAACAAAATGATGTCAAATAAGGATCAAAATATGTACATTTAAGTGTCTAAAATATGATAATTTATAAGCTTATTAGAAAGACCTTGGTGACTAATTCTCCTAGGTTGGTGGTTTGTTGTTGTAGATAACCAAATTTAGAACCTTACGCCAATTAAATTACCTATAATAGAGTGAATAAGGGTCTATCCAATGAGGAGTATCTAGCTTAATTTTGTGCAATATGAATAAGAAAGGGAGGTTTTGAATGTAATGAAGAAAGTGTTATAAAAGATATCTATCAGAGAAGAAAACCTTGGTTCAAGTTAACATCCACCATCAGAATCTCATAACTAATCATTGATGCAATTATAAATCAAATCATACTTTGAATATTCATCATTGGAATTATTTTTCATATCTCTCCTTCAACATAGTTAATTAGAAATAGTGATCCAATTAACTCTAACTACTAAACAACCTCAAACACACGCTAGAGATTTAATCTAATAGTAGCCTTAAGATTTGTAGATATTCATGAAGCTAAACAATACAAGCACACGCGGTTACATTTAATTTAGTCAAATATTTTTTCTAAGATTTAATAACTGGAACAGCAACAAATTATCAAACATTAGTTACTTTGCAAATTAGAGGGATCAAACAATTATAGATTTGATATATAATCTAGCAATAGATTATAATGAATAATAAACTAGTAGGGCTCCTAACAATTAAACACAACAATCATAATCATGAAAAAAGAAGAACATTGAATACTCAAAGTATAAATTGAATAATTAAATAAAATTAGATCTCAGAGTATATTGATTCTGAGGCTTCTGTCTCCTTAAACCAAGAAAAAAAGTATAGTCATGCATGGCCATGAAATCACAAAAAAAATAAAATAGAAAAGAGAGAAGAAGAAGATTCTTTATCGACAACTACAAAAATGTCCTCTCTAAACCCTAGCAAAAGAACTCTCAGAAACCTTAAGATACCACTATTTTAAATAGAGCAAAAATACCCAAAACAATAATTTTTGCAAATTTCAAAAAGTGGGGAATGGATTCTGGTGTCGCCGGTGCCACCTTGCTGCCCTATGTAGTGGGGGTGTGACACGAGGGTTGGTGTCAGCAGTGCTGATCTACTGCCTCTGGTGCTCTACTCCTTGTTGCTTCGCCTCTGTACTTCATCTTGAATTTGGCATTCTTCCTATTTTTTTCCTTTGATATAGTCCTTATCTCAGAAAAATCCAAGCATGAAAGTTGTAGAACATTTTCTTTTATTTTAAGAACATCTTTAATCATCTCAATCGGAGGTTGGATGAGAAAGTTATGACTAAAATATGGAGTGATGCTGAAATTATCCAAAATCCTTCAATTAACTTCTTTTTACACTTAACTACAATTGACTCTTAAATCAAAATATAAGAATAATGAGTGTATATAGAAGTTAAATAAGTATAAAAGATTAAGTATTAAGAGAATAAAACATGATATTTTGCATTCTCATCAGTTGGAGAATTTGTATAACATACCATTTAGAACTTCTATCTCTTTCTTTAGGTGATCAATTTTCTTTTGTGAAGATAGATTTTTCTCAGCCAGCTTAGCATTCACTTTGACTGTTGCATCAAAGTGTCTCTCTTTTGGTCAAATCAATGACCAATTATTTCAAATTCACTGAAGAGACAGTCATATGAATGTTGTAGTTCATGAAACGCATTGCATTTATTACATTCACTGGTAGAGCTTAAATAATCTAAACTAGAGGAGTAATAAGATTTTACATCAATTTCCATGTCTTTATTCTTCTTTTAAGTTGATTTCTTATAGTTATTTCTATTGAGAATTCATTTGTAATTTGTGTTATTGATGAACTCATAATTCACCATATTTTAATACATAAATTCACATGTTTTGAATCTTCATTTGACATGGTTTTATGAGGTTATAATCACATTTGATTAAATATAACACCTAATAGAATTAGTTGGTATTTCAGGTATCAAAACATGTGAAGAAGGAGCTAAAATGAACAACTTCAAAGCCATTTTTTATACATATATAGATGGATTTAGGAAAATTCGTCTATATAGTAGTTTTATCCCTTCAAATTACCCATCCAACGAATCAAGAATCATAGGATTTGGAGATCAAACATGTAATTTATGGCCAAAACACAACATCTATCTCAGACTTTAGATTTGCTAAATTTGACAAAGGCCTAATTTGTATATTATTTTCGGCATATATAGAGGATTATTTGGAGAAAGTGTAAAACATGAAAATTGTAGCCTTGGAATTATCTTTCCAAATCATTAAGAATCACATGATTCTGATATCATGTGGGAAAGATATAAACAAAATAGTGGATACTACTCCTATATCTGGCAGACAGTAGTTTGGGTGCTATAGAGCCGTTGTTGGCTGCAAATTAAACCACAAGTGTGCGACATCAAGTTTTGTAGTATAGTTATGAAAGAGTATCATATCCATAGGGATTACATATTCCAATTACTCACTAGCAATCGTCATGAATAATACCAACTTTATCTAGACAATCGATAAATAAGATATTAAAGTAGAAATAAAATGTATCGGCATCAAATAGAATAAATCAATGTGTGAAGGTTATAGAGGGTTGATTTCATTTATGTTTCATTCATGATGTTTTCAACTCATTACCAATTGACCATTGCATTGGTTTATAAATTGAGAATCCTAATTTACTTAACCCCCTCTTTCGAGTACCAAGCTAAGTGTCTATTCCCAATATCCCAATTTTGAGATCCCTATAAAAATTAGAATAATGTGTATGCATTAAGATATATGATTCTTTGTAAAGATTTCATAAAACCTAGCTCTTCCAAGTCATCTACAAGTTTATGTTATGATGCCTAGATTCTATTCGGGGTAACCTCTCCCGAGTGTCAACCCCTAAATACATGATCATTCAATAAATTCTAGTAAATTGAAAGCATTAAACAACAAACATCACAACTAAACCAAATTGCAATGTCAATAAATAATGACTTGAAAATATTATGAATGAAGCATAAATGAAATCAACCTTCTAGAACATTCACACATTGATTTATTCTATTTGAAGTTGATCCATTTTATTTCTACTTTAATATCTTATTTATCAATTGCCTAGATAAAGTTGGTATTATTCATGATGTTAGATAGTGAGTAATTAAAATACCTAATCCATGTGGATACAACACTCTTTCACAACTATACTACAAAACTTGATGCCATATACTTGTGGTTTAATTTGCAGCGAACAAGTTTTTGGCGTGGTTGCCGGGGATTGGTGTTATTTTGATTATTCACTACTATTATCAACAAATAATCCTAGCATTAATTTACATTTTTATTTTTTATTGTATTATAATTTCTCTTTTCTTTTATTGTTATTTGTTTCAATTTATTTTGCTCTCTTAATAGTGCATGCAAAAATCTCTTTGCTTAAAGACATGACATTCAACGCCTTCAACTAGCCTAATGAACAGGATATTGTATGACAAGTTGTTGGTTGTTTTGAAGTGGATTGAATCCTAGCTCTCACTGCATAGATGGCATCTCTAACTCATCAGCTAACAGTAGCTAATTTAGCATCAAAGGGAGTTCCAATTTTGGGAGAGTTTTCTTCTATAATTAGATCATATATATATACAGATCAATCAAAGGTAGAGGTGTCAGATGTGCATAATTGGGGTGACAAAAACTATCATGGGAACAACCAACCAACTTAGTATTATCCAGTATCAAGAGATCACAAAAACCTATCCTATGAAAATCCTTGGAATGACATAAACCCTACTACTAGTTTTAGACCTCAACCAACTATGAAGAAGCCATCAATTGAAGATCTCATTAGTACCTTTATAATAGAAAGTCAAGCAATATGCACTTGGAATGGAGAAAGACTTGACAGTATTGAGGTGCACATGGGAAATATAAACGCATCCATCAAGTTTTTGGAAACTCAGATTGGTCAGCTAGCAAACTCTGTCTATAGTCCAAACAAAGGTTAAAGTGTTCAATATCCTTTGGAACATTGCAATGAAAACTCTATAAGTTAGGTCATTATAGTGTAACACCTGTGGTGTTGAAATTTGGAAAAAAAAAATTTGCATTTTAGTAAAGTGAGGAATTAAGGTGATACATAGTGTTTTATAAAGAAATTGCAATGGAAGACTGAATGGAGTAACATGAATCTAACTAATGATTTTGAGTAAAGTCATGTATATGACTTGAATGACCAATGTAGTATGATTATTATTTATAATGTGATGTGTATGAGATAATGAATTGAAATTTTGAGATAATTTTGGAATTTTGAACTATCAAGTTGAAAGTTATGCGAAAAGAACTCAATAGATGAATTTGAGCAAAAGAGTGTATTTGAGCTATACAAAGGACCTAAACTAGTCATTATATGTATTATAATGTGTGTGAAACATTAGTTTGAGTTTTGGATGCATTTTAGAATGAAAATGGCATATGGAGTCACTTATAGCAAAAAATTAGTTAAAAAGAATTTAATAAGTGATTTTTGATAATTGACCTCAAATGAGGTATTGAATAATATGAACATGTTCCATTTAATGTATATGATATGTGGAAGGTGATAATTGTGATGTTTAAAGTATTTTATGTGAAATGGGGCTATTGATGATTTTGCTTTAGTACAAATTCAGAAATTAATTAGCTTATTGCAATGGACAAGTTATTATTTGGATTTGGCAGAGAAATTATTTCTTAAATGAGCCTTTTAGGATGATTATGCATCAAATTAATGGAAAATGTAATGATTGAAAGTCTAAGAATGAAAGATGAGAGAAAAAATAGAAAATTTGGAAGAAAACTAAAGGAGTACAGGTATATATTATAAAAATGCTGAATTCTGAAAAGGGTTCATTGTGATTGATTTTTGAGATAGATAATGGACTGATTTGAAATAATTAGCAACATAGAAGTTGTAGATCACAAAATTATCTGTGCAATGGAATAAAAATCACTTGATTTTGATATCATATGAGGATGTTATGACTAATACAGTGAAACTATTCTAGATGACTGAAGAATAATGAGATGGGTAAAGTTTATTAAAAATTTTGACATATTTAGGGGCAAATTTGGGAAAAGTTGTTAATATAAAAGTTGTATCCTTTGAAGTTATCTTTCCAATTCCTTAAAAATCAGGTCATTTAGACATCGTATGTAAAGTTATCCTCAAATTATTAACACTATATTGGGATACAATTTCCTTATCACGCAAGGCTTTTCTCTGGTGCGGCAAGCCTCCAGAAAAATAAATTTTTTGCATACAGCAAGATCTTGCCACAATAAGGTAATCTTTTGCCACAATAAGGCAATTTTTGTCCATGGTAAGGCTTCAAAGATTGATTTTTGGCTTGTCTAGAAAGTCCTTATCGCGGCAAAATTTTTTCCTACAATAACAAGGGTTCGATGACACACCAAAGTAACCAAAAAAATTGATTTTTTAAGCTTGAAACCCATTTAATTTTTCATTTTTTGTTTTGTTCTTCTTCCCTAACGCCATTCTCATATCCATAGACCCCATTTAGCTAAATTCTTTGCTTGATTAGTCAGGGAACATGATGATTCAGATAAGTAATCATCAAGCACCCCTTTTAGCTTGGGTTTTTGATGTTTTCACAATAAGCAGCGGAAGAAGAGCCAATTTTCTTCAAATGGAAGATGCTGATGGGAGCATGGAGCTTGGATCTTTATCTGTGGGTGTCATCCATGCCTAATTCATAGGGTAAGTTTATTTTCCCCATCTAAATTTGGATTTTGGCAGAACTAGGGTTTTATAAATTTCTAGAATTTTAGGAAAAGTGACAAAATTGATGTTGAAATTATGGGGAACTTGATTTATACATGCTTAATGAGGTATTGGGAATGATTTGGCATAAGAAATCATGATTTTAGCCAAGCCAGGGTTTGTATGAATAGTAAAAATTTTGCAATTTTATGAATTTTCCAAAATTATCATGGGAGAAAGGTTTAATGCATGATTTATAATGTTTTAGAGTGGGTGATTTGGATATGTTAGTTCAGATTTGTGACTTTGACCTAGTTAAAATTTTTTTATGAAAGTCATATGAGCCATGAATTGGCAGTGTTGAAGCATAATTTAGTTGTTTTTAAGTAGTTTAAGTATTAATCATAACCTGTATAAGATAAATGAGATAAATAAGATGTAGTATATGGTAATTAGATAAATGGATTTGAATTGACCCAATATTCATTAGTGAAACTATAATTGTAAATGATTGGGATTATTGTCCTATATAGGATTATCTGACATGGATGAAAAAGCATAAAACTTGAGAAATGGTTTGGAGCTAGAGGCCTGAGGTAAGTAGGTATTTATTTCCATTAGATAGGGATAATGTATATCCCATTTGTTTGAAATCCGGGCATGTTTGTTAAATGCATGGGGACTAGCCCATGCATGTTTTGGTTGGGGATAGTGGATATCCCATGCTTGATTAAAAAATTAATGTTTTGTTTAGTGCAAATGTTTAATATGAGGGATAGAGAAGATCCCTTTGTTGTATGTTTAATTTAAAGACTAGTTTGATGTTAAATAACATAGATTTCTTTATGTGGTATTTATTGATGAGTATATATCCATTTTTGGTTATTTATAATGATGAATATCGATTATTGGATATGAAATGTGCTAATTATGGATTAACTATCATTTATGACATTTGTTTACTTACTAAGTTACCCAGACTCACGCCTTCTTGTTTAATTTTTTAGGTGATAGACCAGATGAAGATTTCTAACCGAGGTTTGGGATTGGTGAGCCAATATTGAAGATCTTATTGTTATAATAGAATAATTTGTATTGGAAATTTATATGTCATTTTATATTTGTATCTAAAGATCTCAAGTGATGTATAATTATATTAAATTGTCCTTGATGTATATTGTAATGGAGTGGAATGTCATAATAGTAGAAAAACGTGCACATTATATATCTTGGAATAAGTTAGGTTATTACCATCATGGTGTGATACAGATTCTTGGCTGTGGGTATGTGGATGATTATCTTTGGAATTATTATTTTAATTTTGTTTGATAAATGTTTGTACAAGTTAAACCCCTATAATTTAGGAGATACTCTGTCTAATTTTTTGTAGAAACTAGTTGAGCTCCACAATGGGACTCGAGCACCCCACCCTAAAACTGGGCAAATTTAGGTGAAAAACAATGCAAAAAGGTAATTTATGCCTTGGAAGGCGGAGCATGACACCATGGTATCAAAGTCTAGGACTTATTTGTGTGATAAGTCCGGCTCATCTATGTGGGAGCACCAAAATTTAAAATCATGAAGGCATTGGATTTTGAAACAAATAGATAATGACATGCCAATAAGAGTTTATGAACTTTTGAGAAATATGGAAGAACATAGAAATGGAAAAGAAATGTGATTTGTATGTTAAAGGCTTGAGTTAGGGAATTGAGGCACTAACAAATTGATAGAAATGATGAATTGATAGAAATAATGTAGTGATGGTCTGAATATGAGTTGATTCAATGTTTGATTAAGATGAGTTGACAAATATTTGTGATGATCAATGAAGCGTGGTGATGCTTATATGCATATTGTTGGAATGCTTGGTGATGCTAATGTGCATCTTGTTGGAATAATTGGTTTTTTATTGCTTTACAAGTTATGTAGATTTGAAATGATGAAATTGTGAAAGTTTCAAGAATAAGTGTTGCCAATTAATCTGATTTTGTCATTTAATTGAATAGTGATGGAATCTTTGGATTCCTTTGGTCAAAATGAGTATGCTTAAGTATGTTTGAATAACTTTGCTTGTAAGCATGTGATTTGAATAAATTGGCCAGTGTGCCAAGATTATGTGCTAATTGACATTTAGTTTCATTATGGTTGGATTAAATTATATTGATTGATAATGCAATTAGTGAAATTGTGTATTCGTCTATATAGTTGATATTGGATATTGTTATGAGCTTCAACTACTTTTGTTAATATATTTTGGCTTTAATTTAGTATGAATGAGAGTTTAGTAATTTGATTTTTGAGTTTATCACTTGGATTAAGAATTTAAGGCATGCTAGGATTGAAGATGTTTCATGAATTATAAGTTCATGCTTGAAATTTTCATTTCAATATCATTTATGTGAATGTGTGGATTTAGATGCTTATCAGGATATTAATTGTACATATTTGGGATTGATTGTTTCTTATATATCATTGGTATGTAATTAGGTATGGTTAATTGACTGAGGTTTGGATGTTGATTAGTTGATTGAGATTTATACATTGGTTATTCGATTAAGGTTTGAATCTTTGACTATTTGATTGAGGCTTTGATGCATGGATAAGGTATATGCTTGGATTTGGATGCCTCTTAGAACATGATTGATGTGTATTTGAGGTTTGGATGCTTGCCAGAGTGGCTACTTGGGTTGTTTGGGATCCTTCCCTTGACAGGGCTTTGCTTGTTTGATGCCGCCTTAAATGGCGAAGAGGCCTAATCAGCCTATTGTGTGGAACTTTTGTGCTTATTTAGTAGGTGTGAATAGAGAACTTGCAGTTCCTTGGTTGCAATGATGGCTAAATACCATAGATGACATTGATTATATTGTCATGGATTTGATAATATTTGCAGCTAGGATTGTATGGATGGACCAAATCACACCGAAGTTGTAAGATCATCGAGTCCTTTTGATTCATGGCTATGTCCACTTTGGTTCATGGCTAAGTGCACTTGGATTATGGCTATGTCCACTATGTTTGTAGCCCTTGAGCAAGGTATTGATTAGCAATTAGCGAGATATAATGAATGTAAAGTGATAGAGAAGTAAATGATTCAAATGTGAGTAGAATAATTGACTATTTGTATTGGATAATTTGTTAATGTTAGTGAAGGCAGTATGTTATGTTAGGATTCCCAGATGTTATGTTAGGAATTTTGAGGGTGGTTTGTTAAATTCTATGGATATAATTGACAATTGTAAAGAACAATATCTTCATGTGTTGTTGAATAATTTTGATTGTGAGTAATACAATTGAACAAATTGTGAATAGCAATAATGTTTATTCCATTTATTTATATATATGAACTTGAATTGTAAAACGTATAAGTGGTTGCAAGTGAGTTGTTGATGTTATGATTAGGAAGAATGCATCATGTATATTTGTATATGGATTGAAATGAGGCTTTTTGAGTACATTGAATTGTGTTAATTGACAAATTCAGAAATGAAGTTGTATAACTCCCCATATATTGATAGTGAATTGTATTATGAGCTTACATTGTGTGATTCATTTTTTTTGAGGAACTCAACTAATTGGTAAAACTTTGCCTATGTGGATTACTATCACTATTGTAATTGAATGATTCATTTGGGTAACGTGCTCGAATTTTTTTTTAGCATGACATGGGCTGGTTAACCAAATAATAATGGTCATGTGATATAATGAATTGTGAATTTTGAACATTGAGTATCATTTGATGAACTCTATAAATATGGTTGCCCATGGATAAGATAACATAACCAGGTATTGTTGAATGTATTAGAATAGGCATTATAAATGATCATATGTGAATCAATATTGAAATCAGGTATGTATATAAGTTTACAAGTAAAAATTTGTGACTATATTGATTAGTGCAAAAGAATTTAAGTCTTAATCACCTATTGTCATTGCTAATGAAGGCAAGTCATTTGAATATGTAGATCATATGATCAAAAAGGTATAATTTGCGTGGTGTATTCTACAGATACAAATTTGCAAGGTATGAAATAACCTAAATACCTTAGATTATAACCTTGATAAATTGTTGGGAATTAATTGATATTAAAAGTTTTGAGGATGAAACTTTTTATAAGGTGGTGAGTCTATAACACCTATGGTATTGAAATTTGGGGAAAATTTTTTGTATTTCAGTAAAGTGAGTAATTGAGGTAATACACAGTGTTTTATAAAGAAATTGCTATGGAAGATTGAATGGAGTGACATGAATCTAAGTAATGATTTTGAGTAAAGTCATATATATGACTTGAATGACCAATGTATCATGCTTGATATGTATAATGTGATGTGTATGAGATATTGAATTGAAATTTTGAGATAATTTTGGAATTTTGAACTATTAAGTTGAAGGTTATATGAAAAGAACTCAATAGGTGAATTTGAGCAAAAGCATGTATCTGAGCTATACAAAGGACCTAAACTAGTCATTATATTTATTATAATGTGTGTGAAACATTAGTTTGAGTCTTGGCTACATTTTAGAATGAAAATGGCATATGGAGTCACTTATAGTAGAAAATTTGGTTAGAAAGTACTGAATAAGTGATTTTTGATAATTGACTTCAAATGAAGTAGTGAATAGTATGAACATGTTTCATTTAATGTATATGATATGTGGAAGGTGATAGTTATGATGTTTAAAGTATTTTATGGGAAATGGGGCTATTGATGATTTTGTTTAAGTACGGATTTGGAAATTGACTAGCTTATTGCAATGGACAAGTTATTATTTAGATTTGGGAGAGAAATTATTTTTTAAATGAGCCCTTTAGGATGATTATGTATGAAATTAATGGTAAATGAAATTATTGAAAGGCTAAGATTAAAATATGAGAGAAAAAATGGAACATTTGGAAGAAAACTAAAGGAGTACAAGTGTATATTATGAAAATGATGAATTTGGAAAAGGGTTCATTATGATTGATTTTTGACATGGATAATAGACTAATTTGAAATAATTTTCAACATAGAAGTTGTAGATCATGCAATTATCTCAATGAATAAAAATCACTTGAGTCTAATGTCATATGAGGACGTTAGGACTAATACACCAAAACTGTTCCAGGTGATTAAAAATAATAAGATGAATGAGATGGGTCAATGTTATTAAAATTTTTGACATATATGGGGGCTTATTTGGGCAATGTTGTTAAAATAAAAGTTGTATCCCTTAAAGTTTTCTTACTAATTCCTCAAAAATTAGATCATTTGGACATCATATGTAAAATTTATGCTTAAATTACTAACACTATATTGGGATAAAATTTCATTACCGCGGTAAGCCTCTAGAAAGACAAATTTTTGGCATACAGCAAGACCTTGCCATGGTAAGGCTATTCCTTATCGTAGCAAGGTAATTTTCTACTATGGCAAGGCAATTTTCTACCACAGCAAGGCTTCTAAAGTTGATTTTTGGCCTATCTAGCAAGTCCTTGCCATGGCAAGACTTTTCCCTGCCATGACAAGGGTTCGATGACATGCCGCCTAAAAAATTTGACTTTTTAAGCTTGAAACCCATTTAGTTTTCCATTTTCTATTCCATTCTTCTTCCTTGACACTGTTCTCATCTCCCTAGACCCTGTTTAACTAAATTCTTTTCTTGATTAGCTAGAGAACATGATGATTCAGATGCGTAATCACTCAAGCTCCCTTTTTAGCTTGGGTTTTTGATGTTTTCATATGAGCAATGGAAGAAGAGCCAATTTTTCTGAAATGGAAGATGCCAATGGGAGCATGGAGCTTGGTTCTTCATCTATGGGTGTCAGCCATGCTTAATTCATAGCGTAAGTTTGTTTTTCCCATCCGAATTTGGATTTTTGCTGAACTAGGGTTTCGTAAATTTCCAAAATATTGGGAAAAATAATAAAATTGATGTTGAGATTATGGTGAACCTAATTTATACATGCTTAATGAGGTATTAGGAATGATTTGGCATAAGAAATCATGATTATAGCCAAGCTAGGGTTTTTACGAATAGTAAAAATTAGAGAGTTTTATGAATTTTGCAAAATTATCATAGGAGAAAGGTTTAATGCATGATTTATATTGTTTTGAGACTTATAGGGGTGATTTGGATATGTTAGTTCAGATTTGTGACTTTGACCTAGTTAAGATTTTTGTATAAAAGTCATATGAGCCATGCATTGGCTGAGTTGAAGGGTAATTTAGTTGTTTAAGTATTAATCATAACCTGTATAGGATAAATAAGATAAATAATATGTAGTATATGATTAATTGATAAATGAATTTGAATTAACATAATATTCATTGGTGAAACTATAATTGTAAATGATTGGGATTGTTGTCCTATATAGGATGATCTGAGAAGGATGGAAAAGCATAAAACTTGAGGAATGGTTTGGAGCTAGAGGCCTAAGGTAAGTAGGCATTTGTTTCCATTGGATGGATAGGAATAATGTATATCCCATTTGTTTGAAATCCAGGCATGTTTGTTAAATGCATGGAGATTAGCCCATTTGTATGAATTTAGGCATGCATGTTTTGGTTGGGGATAGTGGATGTCCCATGTTTGATTAAAAAATTAATATTTGGTTTAGTGTGAATGTTTAATATGAGGGATAAAGATGATCCTTTTATTGTATGTTTACTGGTTCGATGTGAAATAATATGAATTTCTTTATGTGGTATTTATTAATGACAATATATCCATTTTTAGTTATTTATAATGATGAATATCAATTATTGGATATGAAATATGCTAATTGTGGATTAACTATTATTTATGACATTTATCTACTTACTGAGTTGCCCAGACTTAAGCATTTTTGTTTAATTTTTTAGTTTAGAGGTCAGATGAAGATTTCTAACCGAGGTTTGGGATTGGTGAGCCAATATTTAAGACCATATTGATATAATACAATATTTTGTATTGGAAATTTGTATGTCATTGTATATTTGTATTTAAAGATCTCAAGTGATGTATAATTATATTAAATTATCCCTGATGTATATTGTAATGGAGTGGTATGTCATAATAGTAGAAAAATGTGCATATTATGTATCTTAGAATGAGTTAGGTTATTGCCATCATGGTGTGATATAGATTCTGGGTTGTGGGTATGTGGATGAGTATTTTGGAATTATTAATTTAATTTTATTTGATAAATGTGTGTACATGTTAATCCCCAATAATTTAGGAGATACTCTATACAATTTTTTGTAGAAACTATTCGAGTTCCATAATGGGACTCGAGCGCCCCACCCTAAAAATGGGCAAATTTAGGTGAAAAATAGTGCAAAAAGGTAAGTCACGCCTCATAAGGTGGGTGTGACATATAGATACAAGAGAGGTCATGGAACATGATTCGGTGTTTGAAGAGTTATCAAAAGAGAAAGTCAGCAACAAGGTGGAATCATTGGAAGAAGGGTCATTAGTAGAAGAAGTTAGAACTAACTTGGAACTGAAGCAACTGCCCAAATCTCTAAGGTATGCAGTTTTTGGCATTGACTTATTCTTTCTAATGATTAGTTATTCTTCTTTTATAGGTGTGGAGGAAGAAAATTCATGGCGAGTTCAAGATCATGGAGTGAAGTTTAACATTTTGAAGGAGATTGAGTTGCACAATGCAAATAATGATTGCTTCAAGATTGATATGGTGGATGATATCATTGAAGAATATCCAGAAAAGCCCATAGAAAACACTAAAGCAATTGATTATGTGTATCAATTGGTGCTCAAGAAAAATTCCAAATGCCAAGACCTAGATTTAAAGAAACACTAGAAAGAAGGAAGATAATAGTCAAACTAAGACTATAAATGAAGTGTTTCTAAGGAGGCAACCCAAGCTTTTAAAATTTTCCATTGTTTTGTTTATTTTCCATTAGTTTAGTTTAGTTTTACAATTTAGTTTTTAGTTGGCTTTCTTGATTCTGAGTGATCCATTCAAAACGTTGTGCACACCAACAAAGCAACCTTCATTTACCATCAATTAACCTAATCCCCCAGATTATGCATCTAAGGAATCAGAGGATTAAGAAGACAATTAAAGACATCCCCATCAGGGAAGTCCTTGTTTTTCTTATTCTATTTTGCACATTGAGGACAATGTCAGTTTTAAATTTGTGGGAAGAGAATTTTTTTTTTTTAGCATTGATCAGGGTTATTGTAAGAGACCAATGATATGAAGAGTATGTATAATAATGGCTTAATAAGAAAAGGAAGAATGTCAATAATGTCTATCAACTTGACCTAAATACTTGTCTAATTTGCTTTAAATCCTTACACATTCAATCACATAGCCATTTTTTTAGAATTCATTGAGTACTTAGAAATAATTTAAGTGACTAAGTATGCATAGATCAATTAAAAACTCTAGAATTTATTGCAATTATTCTTTGAGATGAGCATTAGATGATACAAAAAAAAGCATGAATAGGGATTCATCCTTCAACTGGGGGGATCACATCTCCATGAATTGAAAAGAAAATAACTTTAGGGGTGTGGTAGTAATACAACTCAAAATTTTGGTGGATCACATTCCGAAGAACTCAAAAGAAGATAAGTTTGAGGAGTGTGATAGTAATATAGTTCACAAAAAGAAAACAAGAAGAATAAATATGGAAAGAAAGAAAGTAAAACATCATATACATATTAATTATAGTCTCTCTTAATTTATGAATTCACAGGGTTTGCATTGAATATTCCTTACTTAGTTGAATAATTTAATCTAAGTATGAAGTGATTTAGATTGGAATGGCTATAATTTTTTGCACATGCACGAAGAGTCGAAGGTAGATAGAATGATGTTCAAGTTGAGTGTAATGCCCCGCCTCCCTGGAGCATTACTAGTAGTAAATTCAAAGAAAATTCCAATAGTCTCCCCTGATTTACCACCTTTATCCTGTATACAACATGCTAAACCACAATAATTATATAACAAATATGCAAATGTAATATGACAACCTCCAGGCCCTACCATTTTCTACACAAATTATATAACTGCCACCTCCAAAACACACATTACCACAATACCAACAGACCAAGATTGGGGTACACTATACCCTAGCTGTCAAATCATAAACATCCATACCATAAAATGACATGTTGTAAAACTAAGTAATGATACATGTTTCATATACATTCAAAATTCATCCAGCAATATACATCATTATACATCATGAAAAGGAGTAAGGCCTCTACTGGTGTCACGGCCTAGCCCCGTCGCGAGACCCAACACCCTGTTGGGC
>JAYJMB010033332.1:0-35294 GCA_036873735.1 Pouteria campechiana
ATGTGTTCTTAAGCTTAATGGGTTTTCACCTCAATTACATTATACACCATAGGTAATTGGAACAAGTGAAAATACTTAATTTAAACCCATACACCTAACGGTAATAATCTCACATTAGATAGAACGAATCCAAGTTATGAATTAAATCCAATGTCCTAGTGGCAAAAAGTATCATTGAGTGGTGAAATTAGATCCCTAAGCCCTTGCACTTTGTTGATTTCCCCTACATTACCCATAGCTATTCAATTTATGCAATTGTATTCAAGTTAATCATTTATACTTGCTTAACTTAAATCACATTCCTTTAAGATAGAGATAAGTTAGTAACTAAGCTAATTGAATTGGTTTGAACATTCCCTATGAGATCAACTCTTGTATTGCACACTATACTGCTATACGTTCCTGCACTTGTGAGAATTTGTAATTTGAATCATCAAGTTTTTGGTGCCGTTTCTCGAGAATGGTTCCAAATTAATTTGATTAATTTAGTTACAATTTTTCTTTTTATTTTTATATATAATTGTATATAAAGTTTCTAACTTCTTCTTTCTTTCATTTTTGCTGAGCTGTGAATATAAGAAAGAAGAACTAGAGGGAGAACACTTTGAAGAACTTAAGTCAGAGCTGGCCAAGTAGATGGAGAGGATCCTTAAGTTTTCTAGAATTCTCAAGACAAGCTAATGCGAAGAATTTCTACAACTAACCACTTCATGATGATCCAGATCATGGTTGGAGTAGTCATTCTAATTTTTCATGGAACATTGATCATTATCATTTCAAGCAGGGACTTATTTTCGACCAAAGAAGCCTACTCTAGAAGAGATATTGCAAAGGTTTATCCAAGCAACCCAAACTTGGTCCTAGAATGCTGAAATAGGGTTCCAAAATACTGAATCAAGTTTTGATAACATAGAGATAACCATTAAAAAGATGGAGATTTAGTTGGAGTGAATGGTAGAGGCTGTGTAGAGTGACACATATAGAAAGCTATCAAGTCAGCCTATGAAAGTGAAAGCAATCACAACAATTGGAGGTGGTAAGGTAATAGATTATGACATTGGTGATGTGATTAATGATTTTGATATTTTTGCAGATGATGAGGAGGAGGTGATTGCCAGGAAAGCTGTGTTCCTTATTTTAATCTTCTACTCAACTACAAGCCACCACCACTTTATGATCCACCTATCCTATTTCTTAGGTGTATATTGTAGAACAAAGTTGTTAAAAAACCTTGCCATGGTAATGAGCAAATTCTAGCTTTAGATGTTTTCCCTCATTCTTTAAGGTATGCATCTATAGGCAATGATTTATGCTTTTTAGTGATTATTTCTTCATCTTTTGCAGGTATTGAAAAGGAAAAGCCAATGCAGCTTCAAGATCATATTGTAAAGTTTGATATTTGCAAGGATTCACAATGGTAATGCTAATATAATATTCACATATGATCATTTATAACCCCCATTTACGTATTTATGGGTAACCATATTTATAGTATCAATTAAATGGTACTCAAAGTTCAAAATTTACAATTGATTATATCACAATACCATTGTTATCTAGTTAACCAGCCCATGTCATGTTAAAAAGTTTCTAGTATAGTACCCAATCGATTTCACATGTGCAAATGGAACTACTATTATGTGGCCTATACAAATCAATGCATCTATACTTTCATTTGCTTGCTCTCAACCAATATCATGCTTAGGATGTTACATCAAAGTGGACTCAGCCACAAACAAAGTGGTCTAAACCACAATCACGTGGCAACTACAATTAAACCAAGTGGACTCATCTCCCTTACAACTCGATTTATTCTAATCCATCCTTGTAATCTAGCTACAAATGTTATGAGATCCATAACCACATGGTATCTCACCTTCATTGCAATTAAGGAATTACAAGTTCTCCATCCACACTCATGAAATAAGCAAAGGTGTCCACATACAATAGGCTGATCATGCCTCTTTGCCATAAAAGGCGACATTAACAAACAAAGCCTAAAGAAGGGCGGGATCCCAAACATCCAAAGTAACCAACCTGGCAGGTATCCAAACCTCAAAAATACAATGATCAAATTCTAGTAGGCATCCAAAATTTAAACACATATCAATCAAATCAAAGAGGCATCTAAATCCAAGCATGAACCTTAGACATGCGTCCAAGCCTCAATCAAATAGCCAATATTAAATAGACGAATATCAAAACCTTGATCAAATAACTAATGGCCAACTCAATCAAATAGCAAATCAAATAAACAAATCCACTTTTGCATAAATGATACCTTAATAAGTATCCAAATCTAAATTCGTACAAATGGTACTGGTATTCAAATTCACTATTCACATAATTAATCATTTGACAAAATTCCAAATCCAAATATGAATTCAATTCTCACATATAGCATACCCAGTAATTCATCCAAAATCAAGTGCTCATAAGCACACCACACAAGCAATTCATAAAATTCACAAGAGATACCCCGAAATGTACATTAAGTCAGTTCTTAATCATCATTTAAACCTACTTTTCATTCTATCTGTAATGTTTCCCAATTCCAGACATACCCATATATATCAAAATTCATCAATCCTATTCATCCTTCAAAGCAGTTCAGGCTCACAGCAACATTCAAAGTGAGATAGTGCAAATAAGTCATAATACCATCCAATCACAACATAAATATCCAACCAATTTCAACCATCACATTATTCAATTCTATATAATTCATTACAAAGTTTGTTCATTGCAATACATAGACTAAAAGAGCACATATACATTCAACTAATTTGCTCACAAGTAAAGTTATTCAATCATGTTTAAGCATAGACTAAAAGAGCACATATACATTCAACTAATTTGCTCACAAGTAAAGTTATTCAATCATGTTTAAGGATACCCTTCATTACCACCAAATCTATTAAGAATTCCCAAATCTCAAATTTACCATTCATTGTAGGGCTCTTTTAGTTCAGACTTAAATACATGTATCAACATACATCAACAAAATAATTATGTTGATGTCCATTATCAGATACACATTTGGGGCTCATGCTATTGCATACCACATCCATTCAAAGTAATTAAATAGTCAGCATAGTTCGCATAACTGATTTAACTAAAGGAATCTAGTGATTCCATCACAATCGATGAAACATACAAAATCGAATACAAATTCATGAGAATTCAGAGTTTCATCATACAAACATATAATCAAGATGCATATAACCATCCTCACACTTCCTGTGTTACTCTTATCATAACTTTCATTTATCATCAATACTATCCACTTATTTCAATCACAATATATTATCATAGTACTTCCATAATCAATTCATATTAGCTATACCATATCATACCAAGTCACACATACCAATCATATTCATTTCATAAATATACCATACTTAAATATTCATATCAATTTACAATTGCCATAGCAATTCATAGCTATCATTTACATGCCCTTCATTCCTTACTCACGCGTTCTAATTACCCATAAACCAAAGTTCTCCTATGATCCAAATTCACATTCAACTTATCCTAAGGCATGTCATTTCCTATCTTTGGTTGCCATCATGATTATAGATTTTAATGATCTCACACAGATGAGCTGGACTTATCACACAGATAAGTCCTAGGCTCGGATACCATTCATTTATGCCCCACCTTCCGAGGCACGACTTATCATTTTACACTAGGATTTCACCTAAATTTGCTTAGTTTTAGGGTCGGATGCTTGAGTCTCATTGTGGAACTTGACTAATCTTTAAAGAAAAATGGATAGCGTATCCCCAATTATTAGGGATTAACCTGTCCAATTATTCACTAAAATTAATATAGACACAATATAAATTCTAAAATAAATACACACTTACCCACAGCCCAAGATCTGGGTAGAATCATGATGGCAGTAAACCAATTAACTAATATATAATTCATCTACAATTACAATTACCTTATTATGATATGCTATTCCACCTATTATACATCAATGGAAATCTATTAAATACAATCAGCTAACTACTAATACATAATAAAATTTATATTTAGAATTTATAATATCATAATGAATAAGTCTTCAATCTTACTCAACAATCCCAGTCCATATTTGGGAAATTTTCACCTAGCTTATTAGCTAAAAGAAATAAAGAAGGAGTGAGTCTGGGCAACTTAGTAAATAGTCATGTAATAACAAACTATAATCAATAATCCACATACATTATATTCAGTTTCAATAATAGACTAAATTTATGCTCGATATTATTGTATCTCAAACATTACCACTTCATCATTACAATTACCAATTTTCATAAATTGCACATACTATTCAATGGGATGTTCTTCATCTCTTTCAATAAACAATCATACATATGAATAGTAATTATACTACGAACATCAATAATCCAAACCAAGGAATACCCACTGTCCCAACAAATTAAATACACCAATCTTCAACACATATTAAATGTTCACAAACCCCACCCAAAACAACCATGCCCGAATACAATCAAATGGGATTTTCATCCCCAAACATACAATATAATTAATCAAGGATGGGCACTTACTTACCTCAGGTTATTAGCTCCCAACCATTCATTCAGTTCTATGCCTTTTCATCCTTCTTAGATCATCCTATATAGGGTAAAATCTCATTCATTACAAATTCAGCTCAAACTAATTTCTTTCCAACCAATGAGTATGATTTATGGCTAAACCCATATCTCAATAGAGAATCTCAATTAATTTCCATATTTAATTGTATTATAGTCCAAATCTTTGTACAATATAATTATTGTACCATTAACCTCACTGACCAAAATAAACCAGTTAGTTAAGTCCTTAACTCGCCCAATTTGTCACTTAATCACTTTAAAGTCAAAATCCTTTTAACCCATTTTGGTTTCTTGTCCAAAAAATAAAATTTTCATTACCAAACAAGTCAAACAAATCCCAAAATAATTTAATTCATATCTTAATCATTTTTCCCCTAAATTATTACTTATAGACTACTAAATTGGGCAAAATCACTATTCATAGATTAGGTAGAAACCGAAGTAAGCCAAATCCATGGATTATTATGTCCAAATCATTATCATCAACCCATACAACCATTTCCCCCATGATTTTCATATCAAATTCATCATTTTCCCTAAAACTTTTCTGTTTACAAAAACCCTAATAACCCCCAAATCCAACTTTTACGCCCAATTCAGTTCTAACATATTATTAAGCATAGTTAAATGATTTTTCCCATAATTTATACAACATACATCATGAAATGTTTTACAAAAATCACTGTTCACAAAATTTATAAAACCCTAGGTAAGCAAAAATAGAAATTCGGATGGAGAAAATCGTCTTACCAGAGATTCCTAGCATAGCATCCATTCATGGATGAAAATCCAAGCCCAAAGTTCCAAGTAGCATTATCCATTTGCACTAAACAACATCTTTTTCGCCAATCCATGAATCCAACTGTTGGGTTTTATCATCTTTATTAAGAAACAATGGATTCTTACTTAAAAAATAGGAATTTCCTAGCTAAATCATGGTTGAATCATGCTAAATGGAGTCTAGGGCATGATTTGGAGGCATGGGAGAAGAAGCAAAACGGACAATAATGAAATGGAATGGGTTTGGGTGTTAAAAAGTTGAGTTTTTATGGTGCTTTGGGTGTCAGTGGACTTTTGCCATGGTAGGGAAAGCCTTGCTGCCATAGAAAAATGACCTTGCCGTGGCAAGCTCTCACTGGATGCCAAAAAATTCATCTTCTAGAGTGTTACCCTTGTAGAGAAAAGCCTTGCTGCTATAAGCTCTTTTTATCCAACATAGTAATAGTATTTTGATCATAACGTTTGTATATAGTATCCAAATGACCTAATTTTTGAGGAATTGGAAAGATATGTTCAAGGGATACAACTTTTATGTTAAGAAAGTTTTCTAGATAAGCCCAAAAATATATCAAAAATTTCTATGAAGTTGACCAATTACATTCATCTTGTCATTTTTTAGTCATTTGGAACAGCTTGGTATTTTAATCATAACTTTCTTATACGACATCAAAATTAACTTTCTTATGTTGGGCGCATTTTTAAATTATTCCATTATCTATGTCTAAATTCAATCATAATAAACCCTTTTTCAAATTCAACTTTTATACTTATGAAAAATCGCTATGGCCCCATTTTATATAAAATGCTTCAAATCTCCCAACAATCACTTCTTGCATATCACATACATGAAATAAAACTTGTTTATGCTATTTACCACTTTATTTGAAGTCAATTTCGAAATATTACTCATTCAGTTGTTTTTAACCAAATTTCTCTGAATTTTTCTGCTATAATGACTTCTTTTCCATTTTTATTCTAAAATGCATCCAAATTTTAAACTGAGATTCCTCACATATATTACATACATGAAAAAAATATGTTCATGCTATTTTTTATTTCATTTGAGGTCAATTGTCAAGAATAACCTATTAAGTTCTTTTTAACTGAATTTTCTGTCATAAGTAACTTCATAGGCCATTTTCATTTCAAGTTATATCCAAAGCTCAAACTAATGTTTCATGCATATTACAATACACATAATGACTACTTTAGGGCCTTTGTATAACTCAAATACACGCTGTTGCTCAAAGTCACCTATTGAGTTTTTTTCGCATAACCTTCCATTATATAATTCAAAATTCCAAAATTATTTTAAAATTTTGATTCAATTTCTCATACATATCACATTATACACAATAATCATGCCTCATTGGCCATTCAAGTCATATACATGACTTTACTCAAAATCATTACTTGGGTTCATGTTACTCCATTCAGTCTTCCATAGCAATTTCTTTATAAAACATTGTGTATTACCTCAATTCTTCACTTTACCATAATTCCAAAAATTTATCCCAAATTTCAACACCATAGGTGTTACAACGACATCTCTCTATCTTCTACTTTCATCTGTCATAAGTAATAGATGAATACTCCTTTGATTTGAATTAGCTAGATGACATAACATGGGTAATTCATCTGTAGTAAGTGATGGACGAGCTTAGGCACATCAGACGAACTCTTCTCAGCACTTCATCTTTTGATTTGTCCATTGAACTATTAAAGGCAAAGACGGAGTCGAACTTGCATTAGATGAATTAAGATGTTGTTCCTTTGTTCATCATTTGCCTGTCATGATTCGTTTGTGGACACATAGTCCTTTTCCTTTCATCTTTTGATTTGTCTATGATAAGTCATAAAAAACTCTTAGTGACGCAGAAAAAATTTCTCCTTGATTACTCACTAGACAAATTTTCTTTGTCTTTTCATTCATCTAGAGTAAGTAGTAGACAATCCGTGGAAGCACAGATAAAGCAATGGCTTATAGATGAAGTCCTTTTGTCTTCTGATTCATTTATTGTTAGCAACAAATGAATCCCAAGGTAACGTCGTCTACTGATTCATCTGTACTCGCTGTGCAGCTCTTACTTTGTCTTCTGATTTTTCTATAGTAAATTACATATGAATAATGATTCTATAGATGAAGTTGAGCTTTGAGCAGTTGGAGTTTGTCTTCTGCAACTTCTTGCTTTCTTCATTTTTGATTTATCTATCTTCGCTTAGACAAAGTTGCAACTTTGTATCTAGCCTTCTTATCCTTAGATGAATTATTTCTTTTACTTTGTTGGGTAGACAAAGTCTCTTTTCTCATGCATAGTTATCTAGGTGGTTGCTTCTTTGTCTTTCTTCATTTGTCTGCCAAGCCGTTGAGTTACTTCTTCATCCTTGTACTTTGTCTTGGACAAACTTTGATTAGATCAAGTATAGATAGTTTGAATCTTTTGGATGCAGTTTAAGCTCTCTGATTATAACTTCTTCTTTTAGCTGTCTTTGCTTTGCATTTGTCTGTGGATGTTTCTCTTTGAGTTTCATAGACAAAGCAAGCTCCTTTGCTGCGCATCTAGAAGCCTTGTCTTCTTTTGCTTCATCATCATCCTCATAGCAGATAATTGAAGTGTTAATAGATAGTAGTCAATTATGATCTTGACTTAGAAGCTTTTTTGCACTTGCTACAATGTCAACAGAATGTATTTATCCTTAATTAATTTTCACATAAAATAGAGCATGAATAACATACATTTCTAATTAAGCACATAATATAATAACTCAATAAAGAATAATGTTTAATGTATAGTTTAACATATTCAGGAAATGATGACTAAAATTACATGCAACATGAAGATAGTACTTGCATAAATAAACATTTATGATTATGTATATAATGCGTGTGTACTTATTAACAATTCAAGCACACATATCATTCCTACTCAATACAAGTTTTGTTATCATCAAAATCGTTATAGCATAATCCCAACACCTCAAACACATGCTATTTCTGTAATAGAATTGGACAAAGTGTATGATTTTTACGCTACGAAGATGCAAGCAAATGGAGCTAAATTCAGATGGAGATCCAAGGAACACACATAGTTCACACAATTGTACTAATACAACTAGACCCAATGCTTAGGTACCAAAAAGGTAAGAAGAATGTTTATCTTATATACAGGTAAGCCTCAAAGCCACATATAGTAATACCTGGTTCATGAATAGCAGTTGTTCAAGGCATAGATTGGGAATAAAAATCTATTCAAAAATTTGAAACTAATGGATGGAAGAATAGTTGCATTCAACAAGAATAATAAGGGCTTCATAAGAGGTATAGGTAAAATTTATGGTTTGTTTAATGCATACATAGAAGATATATTATATGTAGATAGACTCAAGCATAATCTTTTAATCATTAGCTAATTATGTGATAAAGGTCATAAAGTGATGTTTGAACCATCTTTATGTAATGTATTTAATGAGAATAGCAAGCTATTGTTTAGCGGAAAAAGGTGTGAAAACATTTATCTAGTTCAACTAGATGAAATTGTGAAAAATGCTTAATTGCTGTTAGAGATGATCCATGGCTATGGCATAGAAGGATGAAACACATCAATATGTTAAATATTAAATATTCTTGGAAAGGATCTCACGATTGGTCTACCTGAACTGAAATTTGAACCATCAAATATTGTCAGCCTTGGAAGAAAGAGATATGTATATGTCATTGTCGATGAATACTCTAGGTTTAAATGAGTAATTTTACTAACTAGTAAAGATGAAACATTTTCAATATTCTTTAGTTTCTCAAACCAAGTTCAAAATGAGAAGCAAATGTCAATTGTATCTATTTGTAGTGATCATGGTGGTGAATTTAAAAATAGAATATTTATTGAATATTGTGAGAAAAAGGGATTCACTACAGCTTCTCATCCCCTAAAACTCCTCAACAAAATGGAGTTGTGAAAAAAAAGAATAGAACAATCCAAAAAATGGAAAGGACTATGTTAAATGAGGTAAATTGTCTACAAGGTTCTAGTCAGAATAAATTAGCACAACATGTCATGTGCTAAATAGAGTTACCATTAGAGCAATTCTAAAGAAAACTCCACATGAGCTTTGGAAAGGAAGAAGACCCAACATCTCTTATTTCCATTCCTTTGGTTGCTCATGCTATGTGCTGAATAATGTTAAAGATAACCTTGGAAATTTTGATCCAAAAAGTAATGAAGCTATTTTTCTTGGCTACTCTTCTAATAGTAGAGCATTTAGAGTTTTCATTAACAGAACATAAATTGTAGAAAAGTCTGTGCATGTTAAATTTGATGAATCGACTTAACCTGAGAAAGGAGATTGATAGTGATGTAGATGAAAACATTAAGGAAATGAAAAAGATGTAAATACAAGATCGTAAAGAAAATGTCATAAAGAATGAAAAAATGTAAGATTCAGATAGTGAGGAGGAAGTAAGTACATTTAATGTTCCCTATCAACCTCCTACTGATTTGAGATTTATTACTACTCATCCCAGAGCTTAAATCATAGGTGATGTTTATGATGGTGTTAGAACAAAAGAAGTTATGCAAAACATTTGTGGTCACTACTCATTGATTTCTAACATAGAACCTAGCTGCATTGATCAAGCTCTGAGTGATGAAAATTGGGCCATCGCAATGCAAGAAGAGCTAAACCAATTTGAAAGAAACAAAGTGTGGAACTTAGTTCCGAGACTAGAAAGTATTGATGTGATTGGAACTAAATGGGTATTTAAAAACAAACTAGATGAAAGTGGACGGGTTATGAGAAATAAAGCATGGTTAGTTGCTAAGGGGTACTCTTAAGAAGAGGGAATTGATTTTGAGGAATCATATGCCCCTATAGCAAGATTAGAAGCCATTAGAATGTTACTTGCCTTTGCATCCTATAAGAACTTTAAATTATTTTAGATGGATGTAAAAAGTGCATTTCTAAATAGATATCTAAGTGAGGACAAGCTCCAGATTTTTAAAGTGATGAACAACCTGATCATGTATACAAGCTCGCCAAGGCACTATATGGACTAAGACAAGCTCCAAGAGCTTGGTATGAATGTTTGAGCAAATTCTTAAGTGATTATCAATTCAAGAGAAGAAAGGTTGAAACTACATTATTCATCAAGAATGTTAGTATGAATATCTTAATAGTTCAGATTTATATGGATAATATCATATTTGGTGCTATCGACAAAAAACTTTACCAAGATTTCTTAAAGATAATGAAGGAAGAATTTGAAATGAGCATGATGGGCGAATTTGAAATGGGTATGATGGGCTTTCAAATAAAAAGATGAAGGAAATTACATTTGCTAGTCCAAATACACTAGAGAGATGCTAAATAAATTCAAAATGGAAAAGTAAGAGTAGCAAGCACTCCAATGAGTACAATAATAAGGCCAGATAAGAATGATAAGGGTAAAATTGTAGATCAAAACTTATATCTTAGCATGATTGGATTTCTTCTTTATCTTATTGTATCTGTACCTGATATTCTATTTAGTGTATGCTTATGTGCTAGATTTCAGGCTAGTTCTAAAGAATCTTATCTAATTCCAATAAAAAGAATCTGTAAGTATCTAATAGACACACTAAGTCTAGGACTTTCCTCTCCTAATGAATCTTGTTTTGAATTGATTGGATATTCAAATGTTGACTTTAGAGGACACAAAGCTGATAGAAGGAGCACTAGTGAAACTTGTCAATTTTTAGGAAATATCTTAGTCTCATGGTTTTTTAGAAAGTTGACTAGTGTTGCTCTATCTACTACAAAAGCTGAGTATATAGCAGCCAAAAGTTGTTGTGCACTATTGCTTTGTATGAAGCAGCAACTTCTAGATTATGGACTGAAATATAGAGACATACCCATTCGGTGTGACAATATTACTGCCATATGCTTAACAAAGAATCTAGTCATACACTCTGCAACTAAGCACACCATCTTATCAGAGATCATTTAGAAAAACATGATATAATTTTTGAATATGTGCCTACGAATGCTCAGCTTGCTAATATATTCACTAAATCACTGCCATTAGAAACCTTTTGCAACATTAGAAGAAAACTAGGCATGACTAGTGTAAATGCATAGAATTTGTTGTTGCTATGCATGAATGAAATGTTTTGATTTTTTTTTGTTGAAGGTTATACTTCAAATGTTTTAAGTATTGCTTTGTCTCAAACAATTAATCCTGTCTAATCACTCTGTTTTGGACAAAGCATTTGTCTGAAGTTAGTATCCATTTTTCCGAGACTCTCTTAGTCTCTAATCCATTTCAATCTTTATTCTCATCAAATATACATTTGTTTGAAGTTAGTACATCTTTATTTGAGATTCCCTATTTCATTCCCGAGGATGCACATCTTGTTTTCTTACTAAAATCAAATTACAGTAGCCAGAAATCATATCATTTCCTATTCTTAGCAAATCTTCATTCACTTTGCCTTGCAAATCATATACAACTTCTATGTTAAACACATTTTCTAATTATTCCATTAACCATGTCAAAAATCTATCACCATAAACCCACTTCTAAAATTCAGCATTTTCATAATACACACTTGTGCTCCTTTAGTTTTCTTCCAAAATTTCCACTTTTTCTCTCATCTATCATTCTTAGACTTTCAATTATTACATTTCCCATTAATTTTATGCATAATCATCCTCAATTATTCATTTAAAAAATTAACTCTCACTTCAAACTCAATTGATAACCCATTCATTACAAAGGCTAATCAAAAATCAAAATTCACACTTATAAGAATCAATAATGGTCTCATTTCACATAAAATATTTTGGATATTATAATAAGCACTTCCCACACATTTCATACATGAAATGAGACTTTTTCATACCATTGATGACCTCATTTGAGGTCAATTATCAAAAATCACTTATTCAGTTATTTTTACCAACATTTTTCTTTTATAAATGACTCCATATGCCATTTTCATTTTAAATTGCATCCAATGCTCAATCCAATATTTCATATATGTTACAATACATTTGATGACCATTTTAGACCATTCATATTGATCATAATTAGGCTTTTTCCTAAATTCACCATTTTAGTTCTTTTTCTTCTTATTAACTTATGTATAGCTCAAAATAGTGAATTTTATCAAATTCATCAAGAAAACTCTACCCATTTTCACATTTCAAACACCATAGATGTAACAATTTAGTAGCTCATAAGCTTTATTCTCAGTTTTCTTCATTAATGCTCCTCCTGCAGATGCATCAATCAAGGTTCTGGTGTTACCAGTGAGTCCATTATAGAAATTTTTTAACTTGTATCCACTTGAGCAGTCCATGATGTGGATGCCCTTGTAGCAGCTCTTTATATCTCTCTAAAGCATCATAGAGGGTTTCGCCTTCATGCAAAGGGAAGTTGTTGATCTCCATCCGCATTTTTCTAGAGGAAACATTTTGGTAAGAAACTTTTGTACCAAATCATCCCAATTGGTGATGGAATTTGCAAGCAAAGAATTCAACCAAACTTTTACTTTGTCCCACAAGGGAAAAGGTAACAACCTTAGGCAAATGGCATCATTAGAGACTCCATTCTATTTGAAGGTATCACATGTCCCCAAGAAGTTGGCGATGTGTACATTTGGATCTTCATTTGGCAATCCAGTGAATTGAACTCCTTGGATCATCTACAAGGTTACTGTCTTGATCTCAAAATCTTTGGCAACAATGGCTAGTCTTCTTATCACCAGTTAGATTCCAGTAATTATGGGCAATGCATAATCACACAGCAACAACAATGGATGATTCTCGTTCACTTCTCACAAATCATCCATAGTGGGTTGCGATTGACTGGAAATTGCTCTTCTCTCCCTTCTAAGCCATTGAAGTGTACGTTCTATCTCAGAATCAAAAGGGATCAAATCAGTACTTTTAGATCTTTGCATAAATTTATGAAAGCTCTTGAAGAAGAAATAAAAATTGCAATGAATAATAACAACAAATAAAAGACTTTAAAGCAGAATTAGAGTTATTTATTTTGATATTAGAAATACTACCATCCCCGGTAACAATGTCAAAAACTTTTTTATAAATTTTTCAATGCAAGTGCACGTGTCGTCAACACGTAACAAAGTGTGAATAAGAGATCATTCCTGAGAAGATGTATAAATGCCAACTACTAACTACTCTCAATTTTGTTTGAAATATTGAAATATTGTAAGAAAGTGTAATAAAAAAATTAATTAATGGACTTTGGCAATGATATAGATTCTGGATAGAAAAAAGACACAATGATTAAAACAACTAGGAGTTTCCAAATTCACTAAATTAATTATATTTAGTTTCATCAATTTTAACAATCAATGTTTGATCCTATGTTGACAATGAGTTTTTCTTGATTAATTGTTATTTTTTCTCAAGTCACAACAACCTATCTTAGTTAACTAATTTCCTACCTCTCTGTGAAAATCTCAACTAATCAAGATGCATTAAGATCAAGAAACTTATAATGTTGCATAAGCTTCATGTATATCTCTATTTGTATGGAAATTATACTGCTAGTGCATAGCATCAAGTTTTCTAGTGTAGTGGTGAGAAGGTTGTCGTATCCACAGGGATTGGGTATTCTAATTGCTCACTAGCCATCGCCATGAATAATTCTAACTTTATCTAGAAAGTTGAGTAATATGAATTTAAGGAATAGAAATAGGCAAGCTTTTGGTGGGAAGAAATCAAGGCAAAGAAGCTCTAGATGATTGACTTCACTTATGCTTCAATCAGGGTGTCTTCAACTTATTATGTATTGATTAGTTTTATCAATTTATAGATCAAGAATCCCAATGTACTTAACCTCCTCTTCTGAGTGTCAGGCCAAGTGTCTATCCTCAATATCCCAATTTTGATATCCCTATAAAAATTTAAATATTAAGAATGCACTAAGACTAATGATTCTTTTAAATGATCTCATAAAACCTAGAAGCTTTCCCAAGTCATCTAACATTATGTCATGATGTTTAGATCCCATTCACCATTACGTCTCCCGAGTGTGAAATCTCAAATGCATGATCATTCAATATATGGCTAGTAGATTGAAAGCTTTAATCACAAAACATCACAAATAAATATCCAAAACATAATCAATAACATAATTCATTGATTAAACCATGACTTCAACACAAGATTCATCTCCCCTCTAGAAGGAGAGGTTTAACCACTCATATTCAAATCAAAAGACATATCATTACCATTCAATATTGTCTAAAATTCAAATACAGAGTTTAATCTAAGTACAATTGAAGAATGAGAAGCAAACATTGAAAGATTCGAGAATGAAGATGAAGACAAACTCTTCTCCTTTGGTTTCCCTTGTTGAAAATAAGCTTGAAGTAAATCTCTAGGATATCCTTTTTCTCATCTCTTCCTAAGCTCCAATCCAACCTCCAAGCTACCCCAAGATGTCCAAGATGATCCCTAGGGTGACTTCTCTAAGCTTTTTATACTCTTTCCTTCAATAGTAGTGTTTTGCAGCTTTTCCAAGAAATCCCAGAAGATCTCGCATCATTTCCAACACTTTCAGAAAATCTAGATCTCTATCTCCAACTCCTATGCTGTGGCACAAAACTATCTAACTTCCAAAATTCATTACTGTGCCGTGGCACTATGCCATGGCATAGAGTTGTTCTGCCTAAAATTCATGTTTTGAGTTTATGCCGCGGTAGTGCCGTGACATAGAGCTGCCTGTCTCCATGTTTTCTTTCCAATTTGTGGCATGGTGCTTGCTATCTTCATATTTTCTTTCCAATACTGTGGCATGGTGCCGTGGCATTGTGCTTGCTATCTTCATATTGCATTTCCAGTGCCGCGAGATTGCCTACCTTTGCTTTCCTATGCTATGGCAAAGAGTTGTCTACATGGGATTTCATCTTCTTGCCTTCATTCTTCATTCTCCATTTTATCCTCATTGCTCTATTTCTCATCTAATTTGCTTACAACCATACATAAACATGAAACACATTAATTTAACTTGAGAATAACTCAAAAAACATGATAAAAGATAGCTTGAAATTGCATAATATAAGTGAATATTATTCACTTATCAAACACCCCCAAACTTATAACATGCTTATCCTCAAGCAAAGCACAAGAAGAATACAAAAAATGGCATAGATCAAGTTCATTGATGACCTCCAGAAAGTTGATATAGCTTGAATGAAAATCTTAAAACATCATGTTTATCAAAATTTTCGACTTGAATATCATCTCATCTAATTCTAATTCCTCATGTATGTAAAAAATGTTATAGCCATTCCAATTTAAGTCATTTTAGATTTAGATTAATTCATGCAAGCATGTAAAACATATTCAATGCACATTCTATGAATTCATGGATTAACAGAAACTACATTAGATAAGCACATGATGTTTACTATCTTTACTTCATTACTTACATTTCTATGGGATGTCTTACTGTCACACTTCCTCAAAGTATCTTTTTTTAAATTTCTTTGAAGTGTGACCCCCCCATTTCTGGGCTATATTACTATCACACATTTTCTACTCATTTTCTTTTGGTTCATGAAGATGTGATCCCCCCAACTAAATCATGAGTCCTTGTTATGCTTTTCTTTTATATAATGTTTGTCTTAAACAACACTTGCAATAAATTCTAGAATATGACCAGAGCTATGCATACTTAATTGCCTAAACTATTTCGAAGTACTCAATGAATTCAAAAAGAAATGGCTATATGATCGAATGTGTAAGGAACCTGAAGTATACATTTAGGTCAAGAATACAGAAAACAACAACATTTATCATTTTCATCCTAGCCATCATTGTATCATGTTGTTCATATCATAGGTTTCATACATTGATCAATGCTAAAAACATATATATATATATATTTCATTTTTTTTAAACATCACAATTAATAAACATAAAAATAAAATAAATTACTATATAAATTACTAAGACATTAGTCACTGACATATATTAAACATCTAACTTAATAAATCAAAACACTATAACCGTTCAAACAAAACAAAACAAACACTGATAAAGTAAAGCATCCATACAAAATGACTGCAAACCTCCCCCAAACTTAAAATAAGACAATATCCTTGATGTTAAGAAAAGTAATAAGTACAAAGACTTTAATGAAAAAGCTTAGTCAAATCAGCATCATTGTCTCCAGTGTCCTCATTCTCGAAGTCGTCATCCTCCTCACTGTCATCTTCTACATCCATGTTGTTGTCATCATCAATGTCACCTTCCTCCTCCTCGTGTGTTGTAGCTGCAATTTTTGTAACTTCATCTTCATCATCAGCTGGTGGATACATGTAACGTTCTGCCCACCAAGGGCCGTTACTCCATTTTACACTGTAAATCCACATTATCATACCATGATTTTTTCCCTTCCAAGGTGGGTTGCTTTGATATTTTTTAGTTGACCTAATTTCTACCAAAAATTGGACAGAGTCTCCCTTGAAAATAGGGCTATCCACCTAAGTACAAACATTCATCGCATATTATGATACATTTCCCCATTATAATTCATAAAATTAAGAAATTATACACTCCAATATTTCTTCATTCATCAACACAACATCCTTATAACTCTACAGGCTTCCCCAGGACCGTGACTGCATTATGATGACAATGAATCTACCACACCATTATACAATTTTCATTCCACATACACCGTATGCATCACACCCCATTATTACATCGACAAGCCTATAAATTACAATTATACATCATGAAACATAAATTAATTACAATTACAATATACATAACATGAGAATTTTCCAAAAAGAAAAACACAAATTCAACTATTATACTTTCTTACCAATCTTGTTTCTTCTGGAGTTGACCTATCAACTACAAAAAAGATAAAATAAGGGTGAGTTTAAACAGACTCCATAAGTAGACTACGTGATAATTAATAATTCAACCAAAATCAATAAAATCTCATCCATCCAAGTAAATAGGGATCCATAAGGTATCCCACACACAAATCCAATTAGATACATTTTCAAACTCAATACAACATTTCGACATGTCATAACATGAGGAATATAATATTAATTATATATTCTAAAGTAAATAATGTGCTCTGGGATAATCACTTATCCTAAATCACACATATACATAACATATATGCATTTATTACAATTTACATTCATGGGATAACTATGATCCCTTAATTCAAACATCCATACACTAGAATAACAATAGTAATATAAGCAAGGAATATCTTCTATCCCCTTCCAAACTATACATTATCATAAAATATCACAACATTGTATTATATAACAATCAAAGACATGCCCATATTGTAGCATTTTGGGAATTTTACTAATCCCAATTCTCATACATATTCACATTACATGCAATAAGAAATGAGATATTTATAATCCCATCTAAGTTATATACATAATTATCAATCCATATATTCACATATAAGCACATTATCAAATCACTCAGGGGATAATCACTAGCCCCACCTAATCACATAGGCAAACATGAACAACCTACTTACCTCAAAATAATCTGCTTCATAATCCATATCTCTTCAAAATTGACTTGTTGCCCCCATGCTAAAAAATCCTACATATATCATATGAATCTCATATCTTGTTTACGTATACATATACATAAACAATTTTCATTAATATAATGAAGCATAATAATTATATTTTTCAACCTAATGCATCTTATTGTATTTTACATAATTTTATTTTTGCACTACCATCATCCACCTACTCCACCCTAGTAGGTACACTAAATCCAAAACAGTACCCTTTCACTCTGTAGTGCGTCGGGTTCATCTTGGCTAGAAGCCTGCCAGGTCCACATAACCATAATGCTATATATAGTGGCATCCTGCCCTCATCATCTCATAAGAGTACCAAATTACCACTAAATGTGCCTACATCAGTTACTTAGGTCAAATCAAAGAACACAGGCGATCCAGGCAGATAGCAGCGCCTGGCCACGTCGGCTGCCTAAATAACCACCCCTTGGCTAACTAGGCCACTCCTCGCCACATGGCATCCCATGGCCATCATAAAATGAATATATGAGCCACATAGGGCTCTGTGCCAACTAGGCACCAAAAATTAAAAATACTCGCACTCCTAGGATTAAAACATATGTACAAAAATCCTAAAATAAAATTCTTTATTTTCTAATTTACCCATCTTATTTTGATCTAAAATTTTTTCTATAAGTTACATAAATTGTATGACCAAAATATCAGATACAAATAATTTAAATTGATTAAATTAAAAATAAAATACAAAAATATAAAATAAAAATTATATACAAAATTATCCGATTCATTTTCATCTGAAAATATTTTCGTAGATTAAAAATAACATAATAGAATTTTGGTAAAAATTTAAGGTCAAAATAAATTAATTTGATGGAATGGAAAAAAATACAAAAATCAACAAAAATTGGTAAAATGGGCAATGGGCAAATTTTTTGGTATTTATTTCCTTGAATTTTTTGGACCTATAAGTGTTTGAATTCTTCCACCACAATTTTCAAATTTCTAGTAAAACATATTTACTATAACTATATATTTTTATATTTACAAAATTAATTCATTTGATATGGTTTTAATCAAGGTCAAAAGGGGTACTTGATAAGCCTTAATTTCAATGACCTATTCACGTGTGGCCCACTTCGTGGCATCATAACTCTTGATCCTGATGTCCAATTTACATGATCTTGGTCATTTTAAAAATCACACATATCCCTCTTCAATTCCCAATCAAGAAATCATTTCAAAATGTCCCTTAATTATGATTTAAACTTGCCTAAAGTTGGCTAGAAACTAGCCTGTTAGTCTAGTAAAATAACACTCTGTTCATACTTAACTGCCATCCTTATTTTCATCTATTTGAAATTATTTCAATGCCTCATTAATACGTGGATTAAATAGGGCTTAACCTTGAGTGATTAGGGCTTAATTGCACAACATACTCTTAATGGAATTTCCACAAACAATTAGTGGACGGCTTGGGTATGTCCATCTGCCATCAACATATACTTCCTGAATTTAAATTCCATATACACTGAATCTTGTCCCAAGTTAATTAGAATAATCATTAATTACACCAATTATAACTCATATCATCCAAAAACATTTTCTGCAAAACCTAATTACCTAGGTTCATTCAATTAGCATGATTTAATCACTTACTCACTAAAACAATTCCATACACATGTTTATCAACTTGTTTTAATAAATCCCTTACCTTTATTTTAAAATCTCCCTAGTGGGTCCTACCTACAAAAATCGATCTTCAAAATAGATGCTGTCACACCTTGAATCCAATAAGAAATTGGTGCTATATGATGCAAATCACATGTATTTACATTTGCTATCAATCCTTCTTGCCAAAACAAGTTAAAATTTTCAATTTGAGAGATGGGGGAAGAAGGTTAAGCATGAGTAGGGGGTGGCAACGAGAATAACATTGAAAGATGGCCATTGCCATCTCCTTTTATGTGTTAAATGGTTCGGTGGTCTGCTACCCTATAACACTCCATGCATATGCACTTAATTTGCACTTTCCCAACCTCCTTTAATTCATTCCATTGATACATGTGGGCTATCCAATTTGTAATTCATATGCCCAAATTAGTTTCACATTTATTTAATATGCCATTTTTCATAATTTAAATTATTTTTCCTAATTAAAATTGATTTAAATTAAAATTTATCAAAATTTACTAGCATACTCGACATTTCATCTTTCTACATGCATTTTTCAAATTTCCTTCACTTGTTAATCATTGATTAATGTATGTCCTCATCCTCACATTATTATAGATATTTCATCTATTTTCATCATTTTTTCATAATAAAATTTAATATTTTTCAATGTATACACATCCGGTGCTCCACGCATTTAAATTCTTTTTTTTCTCAATTAAATCACTTATTTAACACACTTTGATACATTCCCAACCTCATCCTCATGTTTATATTAATAATCCACTCAACTCCATAAGTTTTTCATGACAAATTTCTCAAAAATTTAATTATACTCCAACATTCCTCATGCTGAATCGGCAAAATTAACAAAAATTAAAACTCACATATCTGAAATTTTCAAGGCCTTACAATATGGTGTGATGGTTGGTGGTGGGAGAAACTAGATCAGGTTCCCTGATCGAGTAGGAACCTGTGAGGTGACAGCCATGTAACATTGCAACAAATGATCATACTGCCTATCATGTCGGATTATCATCTGATCGATCCGCTCGGTGAGCTTATGAAGTAATTGAGAACTCTCTGATCCATGATCCATAGGCTAGGGTTGGGCTTGCTGTCAAGAAGTGCTAGCTTATGCAATGCTGGGACCTAATGTAGCTCTTGTAGTAAGAGTTTTAAAAGTTTTGACAAGGTCCGATGAAATTATAGGTTTGGAATGCAAGACTTATTTAGAGGAGTTGGTTGATACCCCGGCTTGTAAACACAAAGCATAGATCAAAGAGAGGTGACCAAATCCACCTGTACGGGTCGATACATTGGCAATGTCAAGATCGATGCTTCAATAATTTTTCTCAATTAATCCCAAGTTAATTGAGTGTCAAGTTTGGATGGCATAATTTGATAATGCCTTGTCCTTGGAAACCCCAAAAATATGTAAAGATGACATTAGCTTGGCAAAAATAAATTAACCACATACATTCCCAGGAGTTTGTAGTCCCTATTTAGGAATACTCTTTATCTCAGCCCTTGATCTTTGCCAAGCTGTCCTCGGATATAAAATGGTTTGGATGACATCTTCATAGTATGCCCCATCCTCCTGTAATTTGGAAAACTCATCATCCTGCACATCGGGTAGCTAATATACCTTGTTTATGGTGTCTCTATCAAATGGGACCCAACATCCTTGAACTAATGCCTTCAGGTTTTTATGTTCTAAGGCATTTGCATAAAACTCCCAGACCACGAGAACTAGAGTTGGTTTTGGATGCTTCACAAGTTCATCCCACTATCTTTTGTGAATCACCTTCCATATAGAGTTTATGGGGTTGATGATGCCCCACTCTTGAATGCAATTTCTCTTGACAAGAGAACTCTTATACCTTTCTGCAGTAGCTAGACTGACAAAAGTGGGCTTGATCTATGGTTCCAAGGCTGCATCTATGGCCTCTTGGATGGACAAGCAGTGGTAGTTTTTTGTCCCTTTGGAGCCATATGAACAATGTGCTCAATATATGTGAAGTGGGTGCAACACTGAAGCATGATGCACAAATACATAATCCAATTCATAAAGATTTCAACACAATGCAACATAATGTAAGGATGGTCCACAATACCCCCAAGCAAGTAAGAACTAACAAGCACAAACTCACAGATACCAACTTAGCCACATAGTGTAACCCTCACTTCATTGAGGGTAATATCCCACATTGCCTGGGTGAGGAAGGGAGTCTTGGGCTAAATATGTGGGGCTCGGTTACGAAGGTGTCACCCATTTTGGCAGGTGGCGGGACGGGCTTGGAGGGGCATAGCCCTGAAAGGGACAAATCCATGAGGGATTGGTATTGGTGTTGTGCACCGAAATGGTACTTAGAGCGGACAATATGCATTGGAGTGTATGGGCTATTACAATTGGTATTACAATTGGTATCAGAGCCGACTCCCTAAGCTTGCAGGTGGTGTGTGCCATGAGGACATGACAGCTCCTAAAGTGGGGTGGATGTAATATCCCACATCGCTCGGATGAGGGAGGGAGTCTTGGGCTAAATATGTGGGGCTCAGTTGGAAAGGTGTCACCCATTTTGGCGGGTGGCGGGACGATCCCGGAGGGTCGTAACCCTGGAAGGGATAAATCCGTGAGGGATTGGTACTGGCATTGTGCACCGAAATGGTACCCAGAGTCGACAATATGTACTGGAGTGGTCAGGTTGTTACAATAAATGCCTACTTACTTTCTATTACGCCCCACCTTTTGAGGTGCGAATTATCTTTTTACACTAGGATTTCACCTCAATTTGCCCACTTTTAGGGTGGGGTGTTTGGGACCCAATTTCTAAATTACATAATTTCTATAGAAAATCAGATAGAATTTTTCCTAAAAATGGGGCTGCCTGAACCTATACAATCATTCATAATCTCATATAGTATATTAATTTCACTTGAATTATGACAATTTCACCTGTACAAGTATCTATCAGATAAAATGATATAACTTTTAAAACATACACCAACAATCCCATAGCCAAGATCTAGGTAAATCATGATGGCAACCTACATATCACTATTATTATACAAACTCATTTTCAAGAAACTGCATGAATTACCATGACATGCCTTTACTATACACCATACATCGATTTACATCTTTCAAATACAATCCCTGAAATACTAACACATTATGTAATTTCAATTATATAAAAATATCTAGAAATTAATATTACAACTCCTAATACCAAAATCAAAATATCTTTAAATCTAGCTTATCAATTCCAACTCACAGTTGGAATTCTTTACCTGTCATGTCAGCTGAAAAAAAAAATAAAACAAGAAGGCATGAGTTTGGGCAACTCAGTAAGTAGACAAATGTATTAAACAATAATTAATCCATAATTAGCACATTTTATTTCAAATAATCAATATTACCAAATAAAGAATTCTATATTATTTCTATCCAATCAAATGAGCTCATGTTGAACCAATCTTCGAATTAAACATACAATAAAGAGATCTTATCTATCACTCACATTAGACATCCATATCAACCCAAAATATCAAATATTTCAATCTAAAGGATACTTAATATCCCTAACAACCAAACAACATTAACTTAAACAAATACGAGATATCCACTATCCCCAAACAAAATATACATGCCCGGATTTCAAACAAATGGGGATATACATTATCCCTAGCCACTCAATGGAAACAAATGCCTGCTTACCTCAAGTTCTTAGTTCAAAACCATTCATCCAACTCTATGCCTTTTCATCCTTCTTAGATCATCTGTACAAAGCAACAATCCCATTCATTTACAAGACAATTTCAGTCCAGCATATCAAGTCAATCAATTATAACTTCTATGAACTATGTTTGGCTTTTAAGAAGTTCATATATCCTGCTAGTGCATAGCTGAACTTTTCCATTAGTCATAAAATTATCTAGCTTTCATTCTTTTTCTAATCCTTCCTTACCCATACTTATACATTATCTTAATGTTTATTTCATAGCTAGAGTCAGGCTACCATGGATGTAATTGTTATATCATCATCCTCGTGGAATCAGTTTCTCACACATATCCTAGGCATTAAGTAATTCATACTTTCCTAAAAAGGTATTTCACAAACATATAATAACCACCATCTTACAACTTATTAACTTCATTAATAATTACTTAACCTCCATAACATATTAATTAGCCTCTCAACCTCCTTAAATCCTTGTAGTCATGCTTAATACACAAATGCATCTTGCATATATCATAATGAACTTTGAAATATTTAATACAATTCAATTTAGCCTTTAGATTAATCAATTCTTAGCTTCCATGGTCCACATAGAAATACCCATTTTAATCCCGATTAGGGCATGGTCCAAAAATCATATTTTTCACATCCAATCAACCCAAACAAGTCTCACAACATTATACTTCATGCATTAATCATTTTCCCCATGATTCTTACTCATAAAACACAAAATTGGGGCAAATTCACTATTCATCTTTCCAAAAATCACTATTCACAAAACCCTAGCCATGCCAAAATTATGAATTCTTATGCCTAAATTATGACAAACATGTTACAAACTATTACACTTAACTTATTAATCATTTTCCTTATCCAAATTATGCCTGATTCATGAAGTCTCGTAAATTCTCAAAACCCTAGTTTAGCCAAACATAAATCGGATTGGGGAAAATCACCTTACCTTTGATTTTCATGCATGAATTTGATCATAGAAGAAGGAAGCAACATCAAATCATCAAAACCCACCATGGGTTGCATCAAACCAAGATTTTCTTCTTCTTTCCATCATTGCAACAGTTGGAACTTGTGTTTAAAGGAATAAATCCTTACTTCCATGGGTTATCGCAATGATTTTCTAGTCAAAAGGGCAAGAAGTTGATGTATAAAGGGATGGATTTTTGTAGATAGGACCAAGGGAGGAAGAAAGGGAGAAGGAATGAAGAGCATTGGGCCAAAATTGGCCTTATAATAGGGCCAGGGAATTTGATGATGCATCCTCCTTTTCCACGACATGTCATGGAATTCGCTGCCGCTGCTAACCCAGAGTAGTTCTCATAAATTGTCCATATATCTCTCATACAATGTCAAAATTGCATAATTCTTATGTGTTTGAAATATAATTTTAAGATCTATAACTTTCATGTTGATAACATTTTCTAATTAAGTCTCCAAATATGATTAATTTTGCCTCAAAATGATACCATGTGTTTTATCCCAATTTACAGCTCTAGAGACCTATAGTATTTTGGCTATAACTTTTTGCATGATATTTGATTCATGTTATTCTTGATTCATTATTAGATAAATTTAAAAAGATACAACTTTCATGTTGGACACTTTTTCTAAATCATTCATATTATGTGCCAAAAATTGGGCACAAGTCACACCTATATCATTTTCAACTTCATGTTCTCATATGATTTTGCTCAAAGTATAAATTAAATTCAAAATCTTCTTCAATTTTAACACTCAGTAACACCATAATATGATCAAACATATAATTACACAAAATTAACACCCTCAGGAATTACAGCTAAACCCTGCCACATGACAAGTAATGTGTTACTTAAAAAATCAAATCAACTAGTGCATAATTCAATTTTGGAATTAAGAATAAAACTATAGTAACTAATATAGAGTAAGTAAGATAAATAAAAATGTATAACTAATAACTAGATAATGATAAGAAAATTAGAAAAGAGAGTTGGGAACTTGGGTTGCCTCCCAAGAAGCTCTTGGTTTATAGTCTCAGCCTGACTGTGATTGACTTCATTCTTCTTCCTTGAATGACTTCATTCTTCTTCCTTGAAGTGGATGACATCTCAACTTTTGCTTTCATGCTCATAGTATGGCTTGACTCACTACCCATTCACTTGAAATGTCCTGCCATCATGTGTTTATAGCTCCACTGGTTCATAAGGAAACACTTTGTTCACGGTGAAAGGGCCAGACCATCATGACTTTAGCTTTTTAGGAAACAACTTCAACCTAGAATTGAAAAGCAGAACTTGTTGGCTTGGTTAGAGTTACTTCTTGATGATGAGCTTGTCATGCCATTGCTTAGTGCATTGTTTGTAAATCCACGCATTCTCATAAGCTGCATTGGGGAATTCTTCAACTCATTAAGTTGGAATAGCCTCTACTTACCTAAAGCTTCAAAATTGAAATTCAACTTCTTCACAACCTAAAATGCCTGGTGTTCTATCTCAACTGGGAGATGACAAGCCTTTCCAAACATCAACTGGTACGGCAACATGCCAATTGATGTTTTAAACACTATTCTATATGCCCAAAGTGCATCATCTAGTCTCCTTGACTGGTCCTTTCGATTTAGCATGACTGACTTTTCCAGAATTTATTTGATCTCCTAGTTGGACACTTCTACTTGCCCATTTGGTTGATGATGAAAAGCAAGGGTCACCTTGTGTCCCACTTCATATCTTGCAAGCAAGTTGTTGAATAACTTGTTGCAGAAATTTGAGTCGTCATCGTTGATAATTGCTCATGGTGTCCAAAATCTAGTGAAGATGTTTTTTTGCAAAACTTTTAGCACTACTTTTGCATCATTGATGGTCGTGGTATAGGTGACAAAATACATTGGGAAGGCTCCCATAAAGTTAATTCTCTAGACATCAAAAATCTCCACCTCAAGGACATTTGTTAATGGTTGCTAATGCCTTCTTGAGATTGTGCTTGTTTGCTGACAGCGATCACAAGTTTTCACAAACTTGTAGCTATCTTTGAAGAGTGTAGGCCAATAAAAACCTGATTGGAGAACTTTTGCAATTGTCTTGTTGGCGCCATGATAACCTTCATATGGAGATGGGTGGCACTGCCACAAGATGTCATGAACTTCCTTTTTTGGAACACATCTCCGAATGATTTGATCGGTGCATCTCTTAAACAACAAAAGGCTCATCCCAGAGATAAGCCTTTCCATAATGTAGAAACTTCTTCTATTGCAATGATTAGTCGAAGGTAAGGTTTCATATGCAATGTAGCTCACAAAGTCTATGAACCAAGCACATTTTCCATCCAACACAAAAAGTTGCTCATCCAGGAACCTTTCTTTAATTTCAGTCTCCTCCCTTGGATGCTCCAACTTGGATAAGTGGTCAGCTACCACATTTTCACTTCCTTTCTTGTCTTGAATTTCTAGAATAAATTCTTGCAATAATAAGATCCACCAAATCAACCGTGGTTTGGCATCTTTCTTTGCAAAAGAAGTATCGGAGGGCTGCATGATCGGTGTGTACAATGATTTTGGTACCAATGATGATTGAAATTTCTCTAATGCAAACACCACTACCAGCATTTCCTTTTTAGTTGTGGTGTAATTTTGCTATGCTTCATACAAAGTGCATCTTGCATAATAGATAACTCTAATGATCTTTTCATGTTTTTGTCGAAGAACTGCTCCCACTGCAAGATCACTTATATCACACGTGATTTCAAATGGTCAGTCCCATTGAGGAATTATCAGAATTGGATTTGAAATTAGCTTCTCCTTCAGTGTATAGAATACTTGCAAGCAAGATTCATCAAAATTAAAAGGGTATCTTTTTCAAGGATCCACCATTAGGGCATTTTTGGGAATCCTTTGGAAAATATGCCCAGCTTCACCAATGGGGGTATTTTGGGGATTCCAGCTTCAACATAGGGGCACTTTGGGCATTCCAGCTCCACTATTAGGGCATTTTTGGGAATCCTTTGGAAAATATGCCCAGCTTCACCAGTGGGGGTATTTTGGGGATTCCAACTCCAACATGGAGGCATTTTGGGCATTCCTACTCCACCATTGGGGCATTTTGGTAATTTTTGCAAGATGACTTTGCCTCCCACATCCAAAATATCATTGGAATTTTCATTTATACCTTAGGTCAATCCAAATTAATTAATCATTTAAATTATTTTTAGCAAAATAGATTGCCACGAATATAATTAATTGCATACATGCCTATCATAGGTATCATGTAATTAATTGACAAAAATACTCCCTTATATATTTTAATGTATTATTTTCATATCGATTATTACAACATATCAATTATTGTAATTAATTTTTCTTCCCATGCACATCCTCAGTTTTCATTCGCATGCTCATAGCGTTTTGCTGGACGCACAGGTGAGGAGCTCCCTTGGCTCTGGGCCATGTCACCAGGCTTCTGCGGCGCGTCACCTACACAGCTGCGCGGTTTGCTGGCTACACAGACGAGAAGGCTGCTGCTCCTCCTCCACGCCACATCAGCTGTGCAATTAGGCTCCTCGGCATGTTGGCCTTGGTTGCACGATACTTCAACTATGAATGAAGTGATGCCCGCCTCCACGGTACGTTGACAACAGCATTGATTGCATGCCATGCTGGCACTTCTCGTCTTGCTCATCCTGCCTACGCACCACTTTGTTGATCAAGGTTCATGCGGGCCAGCCCTGCTGCCGCCAAAATGCACAGAACAGGGTAGCGTTTCGCTCTTCTTCCTTGCTGCTGGTGCTGTTTGTCTGTTGCCAAGTGGGAGCGTCATCATCAATAATTGTTTGCTGCCATTAATGTGGCTGGAGAGGGGCCAGACTGCACCATACACCATAGGCCGATGTTGGCTTCACGTCGAGTTCACCACTGGACACCCTGTTTGTGGCTGCCACAGAACAGGGGAGCCATTTGCTGCTGGCATTCATCCAAGTTGTGTCGCTATCGTTGTTGCCTATATCTGCTAGCGTTGTCCGCTGATTGAATGGCTGGATTCGATTTTTTCGCACTGGATACTTGGTCCAATTGTCAGAGGGCATCGTCGATGCCAGACCAGCCTCCGCTTTGGCCGTAAAGTGGATGTGCGGTTTCGCCAACCGACGATCAGATGCCCGATCAGCTCCGTTCATTACGCTTCCTGAAGTGTACTGATGTTTTTAAGGTCGCCTCCCATGTCGCATGGCCGTCCTTACTGACCAGAAGAACCAGCTGCCCATTAGCCTCTGCTCCTTGCGTCATTGCCAATGGCTAAGCGTTGGCCACCGATCCATGCTATCAACAACCGTAAGTTGCATTACTACCGATGCTTCCGCCGGCGACGCCGTTCGATGCCAGCATCACTACCGCCATCTCCACCAAACACCCTGTTCATAGTTGCCACGGAACAGGGGAGTCGTTTGCTGCCTGCGTTCGTCCATGTCGGGTCGTTGCTGCCACTGTCCACTCCACCAGCGCCTTCCACCGATCGGACTATTGATCGGATCCGGCCGAATGGCCGAATTCAATTTTACCGCACTGGATACCTGGTTTGGTTGCTAGAGGAGCGTCGTCGATGCTGGACCAGCCTCCCACTTTGGCCGCAAGGTGGGTGGGCGGTTTCACCATCTGACAACAGAACGCCTGATCAGCTCCATTCATCAAGCTTCTTGAAGTGCGCTAATGCTTTTAGGGTCCCCTCCCATGTTGTGCAACCATCTCTGCTAGCTAGAAGAATCCACTGCCCGTCGGTCTCCATTCCTTGCTTCACTGCCAACGGCTAGACGTCACTGTCGCAGGTCTGCTGCCATGCTGTAGACAACCGTAGGTTGCATTGCTGCAGATGCTTCCGCCGGCGACACCATTCGATGTCGGCATCACTGTCGCCATCTCCACTGGACACCTTATTTGTGGCTGCCACAGAACAGGGGAGTCGTTCACTGCCTACGTTTATCCACATTGGGTCGTTGCAACCGCTGTCCACTCCGCCAGCGCTATCCGCGGATCGGATGGCTGATCAGATCCGGCCAAATGGCTGAATTCGATTTTATCGCACCGGATACCTGCTTGGCCGAATCTGATTTCCCATGGCCCAACAAATGCCCCTGGTGGTCAGGTAGCATGGGTAAACACTTAGTAGAGTGAGCGTGGTGTTGGCCATCGTCCCCTATCTTTGGAAAATCAAATTTCTGTGCATGTCCAAATCAGTCTGAAAAAGTTGGCCAGTAACTTGTAATTCTAGCCGTTGATTGGAAATTCAAAAGGCTACATGGATTTTCATTCTAGGATACCTCTCGAGGATCCTTTTTCAAGCTTCTCCCTTTTGTTCTCTGCCAAGCTCAACGTTGTCCCTGGGGAGGCCGTTGAATCTTGCCTTTTCATGTTCATGACGCTTCTCCGAGTTCAGACTCTTCACCTGTTTTTGACGGGTTCTTTCTGAGGTCATTCTAATTTTTTCTTCTGGCATCGCCATAAGAGAGGAGCTCACTTATAGTTCATTATTGTCACTGCTTGGCATCATTGCAACGAGTTTAGAGAAATTTGTTTCCGTTTCTCTATTCGTCTTCTACCATTTGGTTGAAGCTTTTAACTCATTAGCATTTTTGACGAGACCTGCTACAAATTATGATTTTCTTTTTTAATTGAAATCTCTCTTCTCTGTAGTGTGGAAAAGGTGGGTTTTCTGTGGCTAAACCAACATCATGGCTACTTGAATAAGATCGTGTATAGGCAGCAAGAATGAACAACACATTCGTTCCTTCCCCTCTTTTTTTTTTCTTTCTTTGCACCAGCTAACGTGTTGCATTATTCTACTGACGCTGAGAAGAATGTACATCCTTAATGTTTTTCTTCAGTTGGGGACTTCTGCCGGTGGTCAGGAAAGGCCCCTAGCATCATGTTAGCGCTGCTAAGGCACTGTGTGGACTCGTGCTAGACTTACCCCATGTGTCCCGGACTGCTCCAGTGTGGTTGAGGGGACGAGGCCCAGGTGGAGCCTAACTGCAGGATGAGCCCACTGTTAGGGTGGACTGGCTACTGGACATGGGCTGACTATTGAGTGGATCCATAGGATGAGGCCCATGCGGGGCTTGACTGCTGGACGGAGCCCGTGTAGTTGCTTAATCGATTCAAGCCCAAAGATGGATGAGTGACCAAAAATCCTTGATTCTCACGATGTTTGTAGGAAAAATTCCCAAAAAATTCATAATTGCTTTGCATAATTCCCAAAAGCTTATAGTTGTGTCAGAAAATTCATGAAACAAATCCAACCTTCATGGAATAAGCTCAAGGCCCTTTTTGGCAACACTCACTCTTTTTATTTTTCAAATAAATCAATTACCAGTGGCTTCTCCATCCCTTGTTGGCTCAATTGACTGTTTGGACTTTGATGATTCTCCTATTAGAGCGGACAAGTTTGGCCACGTTCCTTGCAATGTTGATTCAATCTTTGTTGGAGAGCATAATGTAAATGACCAAGATGACGCAACATCAATGTAACCTATGGTGGATAACTCTATTCCGAATCCTCCCATCACTAAAGTGGTTCTTTCATCTGATGTTACTCTTGAGCCAGATGTAAGAGTATCAGAAAATGGATCAGAGGAAGGAGAGATCCTTGTTCCAATATAGTTCAAAGGGGAAGTTCATGTTGCAGCCCAGTGCTAAGGAAAAATTCTTCTTGCATTGCAACACCAAGATAGTGTTCTTATTATGCCGGCATGCCAAGAGGAAGCTTATATTATGGCTCAGTGCCGAGGAGGAGTTCATATAACGCCAAAACACCAATCACTATGGAAACAGAAGAAGCAAAAGAAAGGTGGTGACCCTGACCTTCAAAGTGTTATCCATTATTATCAGGTTAAGGAAATAGACAAGGGCTTCTTTGTCTAGCTAAATGCAGAGCTCCCAAAGTAAAAGCTTCTTAGTTTTGATAGCGATATCCTAGGGCATTCTCCAATATGTCACTTTTCCATGATAAATATAAAGAGTAAAGAAAGCCCTTTCGCTCTTCGCTCTCAACCTTGCTTTATACATAGAAAAGATGTTGAGAGCGCCTATCTATCTACCAATGCCTTTATGTACTATGATGAGGAGGACCACTTTGATGGGTATTTCCAGTCTCCCATTGAAGAGATGTTGGATCCTAATGAGTACTCTGTGGAGACCACTTACCAGAGGGCAACAATTCTTGAGGGTTATAAGTTTGTTACCGATGGAGAAAGAGGTCGATTCAGGGGTGGCTTATCAAAGAACAATTTCTTTAAACCTTTGGCAGAGTAAATAGCAGCGACGCACAAAAACATCCTTTGTCAGGCTGGCATTTATGATGTGATTCTATGCACTCATGGTCCATTCCACCGGCACATGGACGCCATGTGTGGCTTCATTCAGTTCTGGTCTCCGATGACTAATTCCTTCCATTTTCCTTATGATGAGATGAGCATCACGCTGTGGGACCTCAATGTCGCCTATGGCTTACCTATCATCGGGGAGCCTTTTGATTTGTACCTCCTACCCAATGAGGATTTTAGCCAATGCAGCTTAGGTTATTGCATCTTGAACATAACGAGTAAGTTAAGATGGTCTGACACTAAGCTCTCCTGGATAGGTTGGGCACAACTGTTCGGAAGGATTTCCAATCTCAATGCTCGAAAATGTAGGATGCCAGCATCTAAAGATTGGGCAAAATGGAATATTTGGGCTGATGAAGCTCTTTTGGGCAATATCACCTCAAAGGAAGAATTCATTTTATTCCTTGTGCTATGGCTTTCTGTTATCATTTGTCCTTCATCAACACATGATCATTGCATTAACCCCTTATGCTTAATGCCGGCTCTTCAGCTTGCCGAAGGCAAAAGACTGTCCATGGCTCCTCGTGTGTTGTGCTACATCTATCATGGGCTAAACGACATGGTCTTACACCATTCTGGTTTGGTCACGTACACTACTTACTTCCTAGTCCACTTGTTTATAGCCTAGCTAGGGCTTTATTTTCCTTGGATTTATGGGTCGACTCGCCAACTCAATTGCCTAGTGAAGGCTTATTATTAGAGAAGTTTTCAACTGCCATTTTTAGGAACATACAGTTTGATGAAGATCGGTTAGTGAAACTACACAAGTTTTCTTAGGAGATGTTTCTATTTGCTCTGATCAACAATCCTTTGGGATATGAGGTGAAAAGCAAGGACAAAACCTTCGGTAAGATCAACGAGTTCATCATTTCTTAGCAAGCTTACTTGCTTCCTCTTCGAGAAGGCTGCAGGTTTTGGGTCGAACCATATTTCCTGAATCATTTTGCCAGGTTGTGTTGTGTTTATATCTTGAGAGGAACATATAACAGGAGTTGGTCTAGCCTGGTGGTACCCAATGTCATTCCGTTTTACCTCTATGTTTTCTTACCTAGCCCTGCCTGAAGAGTTCATGTGACCAAGGATTATGCTTGGTGGTATAGCTCCAATGTGGGAAAAAATAGTAGAGCGATGCCCCCTAATTGTGGCATGTTTGCTTACCATCTGTTGGCATCCTCCTTCGTACTTGACATGCCCGAGAGTGTCTTCTTGGGAGCACAATGGGCCATGGATTTTGAGAGGCCATCCACTTTTCCACAAAAAGTTTTATGGTTAGATAAACATCGTCCTCATCAAAACATTCATTGCACTGACAGTCACATTGGGTGGTGGGGTTATGGTGAGTAGATATACCCCATAGGTGAGAAGATTTGGACGGAGCCGATAACGCCTGAGTTAGCTATTCTTGAACTAGCTCCTTATATCCCTCTAGGTTATGTTGAGCAAATTGCACCGATCAACGTGCCCCTTTTAAGGGAGGAGATGACCAAAGTAGAAGCTGATGCAGAGGCAGGGTTGGAATGGTACTTGGCAGATTGTACTCCAGTACGATTCCGTGATAAAGCTCCTCGGGTTTCAGCTCCTTTAAGAACATCCTCATCTTGAAAGAAAGGGACTGAATCTAGTAGTGCTGCTGGAAAGCAAGATGAGAAGGAAAATAGTAGCCAAGGATTATCCGAGGCTCCTCCTTTGAAAGTGACCAAAAGTGTGATCTCGCACTGCGAACCAACTCCTTTGGTTCTGGCTCTTAAGAAGAGTACAAAGGCAGCAACAAGTGAAGACGCTCCTCTTTAGTTATCAAGAAGATGACAACTCATGAAGAGATTCCCGCTCCAACTATCAAGAGCAAGAAGGTGGTAGCTAATGACGAAGTTCTTGTTCCAGCCATCAAAAGGAGTAAGAAGATGGTAGCCAGTGAAGGGGTTCTTACTTTACAAAGAAGAACCACTGCTTCTAGGATTTCCACCACAGATCGAAGGAAGAAGGTCAAAGTAAGTCGGAAAGTGCCTAAACTTCTAATTAGAAGCATGCTTCCTTGTGAGACAACTCCTTCTGCCCCACCATCTTCTAGACCCATTGAGGCATTAGAGCAGTTGATAGAAGGTAGCAGGGCATCTAGTGGGGAAGATACCAAGGTTGTTGCTGCTGAAGGTATTCTTATGGAGATGTATACCAATCAGTCAGATGCTGTCAATGCATTAGTAAGAGACCAGAGAGACTCGTCGCCTAATCTCTTCAATTTGTACGAGGTGATTCGTCAGCTTGGTGACATCCCTTCTCCTCTTTCTCCATTGTCTCCACACCTTCTTCATTTGGCAAGACCTCCAATTGAAGAGGAGGTTACTTCAGCAGAAATTCCATTTGAGGGTACTGCTTCCATAGCTGTTCTTGAGAAAAAAGCAGACAAGGCTACTCTTGATCTTGAGGATGAACATGCCGAAGGAAGAACCTTGCCCTTTGCTCCCAAGGCATTGTAGCAGATTGATGACAATGCTTATGAATCGCATAGGGAAATACTCGAAGGATTGATAAAATGTTTTCATGTTTTGCTCAGTGAGGATTTTCTTCAGATGCTGTCTTCAGCTAGCATCAAGGCAACAAAGGAGCTAAGCATGGTTCAACAGGAGAACTTAGAAGATGAATTCCAATCGTTTTACTTGAATTTTGCTAGAACACTACAAAGAGCCTCTTTGCCCAATGCAATCACAAGTTTAAAAGATCGTTTTCTATTCCGTGCAGAAGGTATAGAAATGCTGGGCGGTGACACCTCTTGTTTGTCAGCCATCTTCAAGCAACTTGAGTCTTTTCAACAAGCTTGGGAACAGGCTGAATTAGATGCTAGCCCGAGGCTTCTTGCTGAAGCCATTGCTTCCAAGGAAGTTGAACTTGCAAATCTACAGGCTAAGATCAGTGAGAAATTGTCAGTCGCAGACATGGCTTCGGAGCATCTTTCATCTCTTCAAGCGGAGTTGACCTCTTTGAGAGCAGATGTTAGAGCAAACAAAGATCGCCTCGAGGTCCTCCTGTGGGAGCTTCACCAGTTGAGCCATCATTTATCTTTTCAAGAATCTCTTATTGCTTCCAAGGAGAGAGATGAAGCTGAAGGTTTGGAAACCATCAAACACTTGAAGGAAGAAGTAGTTGCTTCCCAACAAGAAGTGACAGCAACTGAGTAGACTTTAAAAGAGTTGAAATCATCTTCAATTGTGAGCCCGGAGGCCACTCAAGCCTTAAAGATAGTGGAGAAGCAGTTTAGCCCTCTGAAGGAGTCTATTTTAACCACCTTAACTCACTTGTGAACTTCTTCTATGATTAAGAATCTTTTATGCTGATGAATGTAGAGTTTTAGCATCTTTTTCTTGCAACGCCTGGTCTCTTGACACATTTTCTTTTTCTTTTTTTAATTTTTCGTAATCCCACTTTCGCACTTGAATTGAATTGCTTGAGAAACATGTGCAGGGAATATGGAGGGGGGAGCAAATGGCCCTAGCATGTACTCCTTCCTGGCTCAAGTATAGTAACGCTTTAGGAAATGCCTACTAATGGGCAATTCTCCTATACCATTACTATTTACAATCCGATATGAACCAT